>JBAMHX010000019.1:20501153-20512604 GCA_037177515.1 Pseudomugil tenellus
GACTGCAGGTCTACTTGTGGTTCCCAGAGTCTATAAGAAAACAATGGGAGGAAGAGCCTTTGGCTATCAGGTCCATCTTATGGAACCAGCTCCCAGTATGGGTACGGGACGCAGACACCCTCTCTACCTGTAAAATCCAACTTAAAACCTTCCTTTTTAACAAATCTTATAGTTAGGGATAATCTAGCCGTGCATTAGTTATGCAGTCATGGGGATGTCTCATGATGCATTGAGCTCTTCCTGTTACTTTCTCTGCTCCTTATCTGTCATCTATAAATATATGACAGTATTGACATTATTAACGTATTTCTCCTTTTTCTGCAGGTCTTCCTGGGTAACGTCTGCAGTATATATTAATCTGTCTTTCCTGTCCTCTCTACCCCAACCAGTCGAGGCAGATGGCTGCCCTCCCTGAGCCGGGTTCTGCTGAGGGATTTGCTTTCTTGTTAAAAGGGAGTTTTCCTTCCCACTGTTGCCTCATGCAGCTCAGGAGGGGAGATTGGATCCAAGTCAAGATTCCATGCAATCTGTTGGTTTTCTTGGCTAGACTATTTATTATGAATTGACTCAAACTGATGTCTGTGTTGTCTGTGCCCTGAGATGACATTGTTCTGAAGTGGAGCTGCACTGAAAAAGGAAAAAAAAAGAAACTGAATGGAATTGAATTATTAATGGAAATCGTAGCTATTAGCAGGTCCCATAGTTCAAAGCTCAGTTCCAGCTGTTATTAGCTGCTTGACAACAAATGTGCACATATCAAAACAGTAAATTAGGTAGTTTTTCTATGCTGTGATGGACTGGCAACCTGTCCAGGGTGTACTCTGTCTCTCGCCTGCTAATTACACAAAAATAAGTACAAAATGAATTAACAGTTTTTCTATTACAACAAGCAAACAAAGAGAATGTCATGGGCATAAAATTACATGAAGGATTCCCAAAAATGATCATCTGACCCAGCGTTGGCTACATCTCCACCCATCTACAGCAGCTTACAGCCAGCCGGCGCTTGCATGGTTTGGACCACCACCCTCTGGGTTGCTCCTTAGCAGTTTATTTTCTATATCAAGCACCCCCACCCTCTAAAAACTAGAATCAGAGGAATCTTGATTAGTTTACGGAAAATAACTAGAGTGCATGTTCAGTCAGCTGATTGTTTTTTTTTTTCTCCTTTTTTTACAGAGAGGGGTTAGGTATGGGGGGGATTAATATACCAACAGCTAGCCTCAGCTCTTCCACCTGAATATTTATGACGGGTCAAACTCAGAGCAGGGATTTCTCCTCAGGTGTTGGTTGCTGCTTCAGTAGATCTGCTCTGTGTTGACCCGCTTTAAGCTGTGGTTATAATGGGAGGCTCACAGTGTGGAGCAGTGGTTATAATGGCAGACTCCCAGAGTGCAGCTGTGTGAATAAGAGCCAGGCAGCAGTGGCTCACAAACCTGCTGTGCATAAAGGTTGAAAAATAATGAAGTTGGGGAGGATGGCTCACTGTGGGTTTCTTGGTGAGGCCCAATATCTCGTTTGATTGCAGAACGGCCTCTCTGTTGTCAAGCAGCTGCCCATTAGAGCTTCATTCATATGTGTATTCAGCCTTTGATTAAATTTCTCATATCACATCGCTACGATTATCTGTAGGAAAAAAAAGTTATTGAAAAACGTAAGTGGTTCAGATAAAAGAAAAATAGATTCATTCTCTTATAAAGTAACATGTTACGTGAACATCCGTATGAGCTGGATGTGAGCTGCGTGTACGAACCGATTTCTTGATGTAAACTTAAAAAGTTTCATTAAAAACAAGCATTTTTCTCTGAGTTCCTGCATTGCGCTTATATTTTACGACTTGCTATTTGCCTCTCTTTATTTCCTTTTATATTAGATGATAACTCTGTTCTACTGTAACGCACATTTCATCATTCTGAACAAATTGTGATCTGCAGCTGAACAGCAGGAAGGAGCTCAAAGGCAGACGAAGCACCAGCCTCATACTGGGTAAAAAAGCAATCTTTTTTCCTTTTTTTTTCCTTTGTAAAGAGGTATTTGGAGCAAAAACTCTCTTGAAGCTACCAGTACATCTTCAGCCAGCTCAATGAGACTGAAAACTGGAAACTGCATTCCTTAATCAAAGAGTAAGCTGCTGATCCTGATCCTGTTAAATCATGTTGATTTGGGATGAACTTAATCATACTTATATGTATTTTTAAAGAGAGCTGCAAAGTTTGTGCTAAATGTTACTAATTCTTGACGTCATATAGTAACTTTCTCTGGCTGAAAAAGAACAATATAGACTAACAAAAGGAAAATTAAAGAAAGCCTTCGTCTCAAAAACTCATCAAATATGTGCTACATGTTAACCTAGCGTACATGTTAGCCCTGACATGTTTGGGGCCAGAAAACACACCTGCCGCTTTTACCATCAGCACAAATAAGTTATGTAAATGTTGTTCTTTCATTTGTTTTATTTAAAGATCCCATCCTGCATTAAGAATGTTGCCAGAGGAAACACAGACATTAACTAAATCGCTGGTTCTGATCTATGTGTTGGAGATGCTCAATGAGTTTTTCTACATAAATAAATAAAAACTATCCATTCTGTTCAGATTGTAAACCTGCACAGATTTTTATGTTAAAGTTTCATCTTAAGTTGGAAGGTTTAGATTTCACTCTCTGTCTATTTATTCCTGCTCATACAGGGTCATGCAGCCGAGAGATGCAGGCTTTCCAGCTGATCCCGAGTCCTTGAATTCTACCTCCTGAATTGTTTCTAATGCTTTTTATTTAGTATACAGTGCAATAGTAAGGATTAGCATAAATACCTGCATGTCATGATTCTTTGTTGACCAAAAAGGCTGATGGGAAATGTATATTCAGCAGGAAATGAACATTTTATCATTGCTATGCTATACGTTTGAGTCACATAATACACTTCCTGTGTTATGTTTATATTTAGACATAGCAGGAGGATGTTGTGTTTGAATTTTGAAGTTATCTCATGAGTGTGAAAGACAGTTGTTTATGTTCCTATGGTGGCTGGGCGGGTGCATGCATTTTGGGTGTGTGTATGGGTGCACAGAAGAGAGAGTGAGACTATGATCTGGTGTGTGTTTCAGAATAGTTAGGTTATATACTTGGGTGTGTGCAGAATGTTTTTAATGTGTCAAAATATTTTTTTTCTATTTGTAGGGCACTTTGTGCTACCTTTTGTACGAAAAGTGCTTCATAAATAAAATTAGATGTGATTTGACAGTACAACAAGAGAAGCCCACCAACCAGGCGCTATTCAGTTTTTCATTTCAGTTCAGTTTTATTTGCATAGCAACAATTTACAACATCATCTCGGAGCACAAATCAATTCGAGCCGATTTATTGTGAACCAATCAGGCCCATTCATGTAAATAATCAGCTTGCTAAGGACACCAAGAGATTGCATCAAAGCATTAGAGCAACAAACGATGCAGGTTACTGGCATTTCCTTTTTTCATTTCATCTCTTAGTCTGTGACTAAAATTATGAAAAGATTCACCATGAATATATTACTAAAATATGTTTTACCAGGTTAAATATAAATATTAGGCTACTAAATCCCTCAAATCATGATTTTTCCAGTGTACTCGCCTCCTCCTCGTCCTCTCAAGGACGAGGAGACTGATTTCTTCAGATTGAGAAGAATATAAATTTAATAAGAAGAATAAAAGAAGTTGAACATACATTAAACATTAAAATAAGAAGTAAGACAATACATTAAGTACAATGTTATAACACAGAGAGAATCGCTCCAGAGATCTGTTGTCACACAGAAGTCTGAGACTATTCTACCCAGTCACTTAGGGGCACCTTTGTTTAAAGACTTTGGTTATGTGCATCAATCTGAAGCCTTTTCTTATGATATGACAAACAAAACGAAGGTCTCGTCTAAACATTTTCCCGGTGGAAGGACGCCGGCCTTGCAGATGGTTTACTAAGGTCAGAATGACATCAGTTTAGGAGCCTTATGGTCAGACTTTTCAACTAGACATTAATTAAGAGTATGGTAACTAAGCTAATATATGAAATTTCCTAGTAAACTCAACGACTCCAGGATGGGAGTGTACTCTGAAGTCCTTTCTTTAGACTGTGCTTCTCATCGCATCTCTAAGAAAAGAACCAGACGCCCTGCAGTGGAAACTTTTTAGGCAAGGTAAGTTTATTTGTACAGCACATTTATGAATAAATGTGACATATGAAATGTGATAAATTTGTAAATATATCGTGTGAACGCGAAGAAATCAAATTAGTAATGTAAGACACCATCCAAAGTGCTCTACATAAATCATTAAGAGCCTTACAAGTGGTGCAAGAACATTTAAAAATGACAAAAGGCAGCAATGAATAACAAAAATCACCATAAATAAAATTACACTGATTTAAAGCAAATAAATGACTATTTACAGTGCAAAATTTATGAACTGAACTGAAAGGATTTGCTTTTATCCTTTAGTAACTACCCACAACCCATAAACATATTTGAGGGTATGAATGTAGATTGACTGATGAATAGAAAGAATCATCTTTCCACTCTGCACATCTGCTGTGCTGAACCGACCCACCAGTTAATCTCCTGCTTCAAACTTCCCGCTCTTATAAACAAGAGCCTGAGAGGAATGAAGTCGCCCACTTGGGGTAGGATCTCATTCCTGACGTGGAACTTACTCTTCACCGTCTTCCAACTGAGGACCATGGCCTTTGAGGTTCTGATCTTAATCCCAGATGTTTCACAATCTAGTGCGGATCGCTCTAGTCACAGTTGAGCCAAACGCGACCACATTTGCAGAAAACAGTTGAACTAATTAGATCTCTTTAACACAGTCTGGAATTTGCATTGCATTGATGGTGTTTGCATTGAAACTGAAGTAAGGAAAGAATTAATAACTGATGCAAACGTGTAACATCAAGTTAGCATCGACTGAAAGTTTTAAGGTTTCAGGTATTTTAGACCCTGAAAGATTTTCTTGTCAAGTCTTGATGTCAAATTGCTCTACGCCTAGTTCCCTGATGTCCAACCCGAGAGATCTCCAAACATATCGTCTAAATCAGCTTTAGCTGTTTTCACATGCAGCAGATATGCTCCAGAGATGTTCTCGAGTTGGGGTGCAAGGGCGCAGATGTCTGTAAGGTTCACTCCTGACTTATTAGGAGATTTTGTTGAAAACACCGAAAGGCAACAGAGTGAGATGATGTGTTAATGCTGTTGTTTAAGGCAAACTAGTGTGAATACTGTTGGAGTTAATTCTTCACACTCTTTTTAGATCTTTCAAAGCAACCCAGTGAGAACATCTGCAGCACAAGACATCTAATTTTGATGTGTATGTTTGAACAGCAACTGGAAAAGCAGCCCCGATTAAAGTTTTGCTACGCTCTTCTGAAAATCCATGGCGTTCACGTGTGAGGATGGATTTTAGCTGTTTGCGTTCCTGCTTTACATGCACTTCGTATCTCAAAACACCGTAAAAAGACTCACAGCAGAGTTTTCTTATGTGATGTGTTTTTCATGAGCAAAAAATGGATCTTTTAACTACATAAAAGGAGTAAAAGCATCAAATTATGCTGCTATGTTTCATGTCGATTCATATGTTCCCTTTAGATCAAAGTTCAAACTCAGAAGAGAACAGAATACCTTGTTACAGCAGACATGTTTTACAGTATAATTTTGTAGCTGTTGAAAACAGCATGAGGCCCAGAGCCTTTGTGGAAAAAAATGCATTTAGGTTTTTGGATTATGGGGGAGAACGTGCACGTAGCTACCACACCACCGAGGTGATGCAACAATTCATAGCCACTCAGAAGACAAGCAGCATCCGATTCCAGGCCAAACAGTGGCGTTAAACGATGCAATTACACAATGATGGATTGCATAAGCTTTACTGAGAATTTCTAGCCAGATCCTGTTGACATGTTGTGCTCTTTCTCCGACGTGCAAAGAAAATGGCGATTCCGTCTCTCTGGCCAATTAAGACACAGACATTATGCAATGGTATTTACTCCATGCAACAGCAGATGTGAGGCGCCTTCTGTTTGTTAATTTGACCAGTGCTGTGTCTACTCTCTTCTTACATGAAGTGCAGGGTTTTACTACTAAAATACTAGCTGCACATCCAGCTGGGTGTTTGTGTTGAACAATACAGGAGCTGGTTTGAATCCCAGATAGAATAACTACACTGTGATTCTCGCGGGACTCCTCACTTATGCTTTTTTCCCCTCCTACGTTAGCTTCTTTTCTCTTTTCCAGAAGCTTATCTGAACATTTGTTCTGTTTCACAACAACATCCTGATTTACATTCACACAGTTACACTGATTCACACCTGGGAGCTTTAGAGTACAACTGCAGCCGGCTGCTGAGAACGTCTCTCAGGGGAAGTCGAAGGAGCAGAGGCCTCACTTGGAGACTACTGGTACGCTTGAATAGTCAAATAAAATTACCCCCTATGCATTTTATCTAAACCTCATTCTCTTTACTGAGAGGGAAGGAGTTTGAATTTGTATGAATTGAAAATACAACCAAGCTTCAAAGAGGATCCAAGAGCTCCTTCTCCTAGCGTTTGAAAAGTTGGACCAGTTCTCCTGATAGCTGCCACTCAGATACTTCCAGGTCATTTCATTCATTCAGGGAATCTGCAGCTCACCGTGTTGCTGTGGAGAAGATGAAAAGATTTTACATGATTTTTTTAAGGTTTTAGGGCAGAATACAAATAAAACAAGTTTTTAAAAAAGAAAAAAAATCAGGTGAAGAGTTCAAACATTTTGCTACAAGCAGACGTTTTACTACACAAACAAGGAAGAACAATAAAAAACTCTGGGGAGATTTTTAGATAACCCTGAGTGGCAATGCTTTCACACAGTCTGGTTTTAAAATCCTTTGAAAGGACGGGTCCAAAAGCTTGTCAACATTTCCAGAATGTTCACCGATAAGGAAAATCCACATGTTTGTGAGCACACAACCGGTGTCCTTTGGGAGTCATAACGAAACTGATTTTGTCTCTAGAATCTATACAGAATTTTCAATAATACTAATTTTAATTGAGTTTGAAGTTCAGCTTCCCAAAGTGTCAGTTTATTAGCTCAATATTTGCAGTTGTTTTAAAAAATGACAATGTGAGTGTGATTAAATGCTTCAACTTAAATGGTATAATTTCTTCCCTCTGATAAAGTAGGCAAAGTGTTTTTCAGTAAGAACCTGAGGACATAACAAAAACAATCATGATAAAATAGAAAAGTTTTTAAAGTATCTTTACACTTTCAGTTTTAAAATTGTTTAAAAGACTACAAATGTCTACTTTTTGTGGGATGACCAGGTCACAACCAGGTTTGACTGACTTGTATTTAATTTCAGATTTTCTCATTAGCTCAATGTATTGATTGAACAGATATTTAAAATCACCTATATTGACATGATTTACTGTGCTTCATTATGATTAATTGCATTGTTATGTACAAAATTGAATAAAGAATTCAATACATGCTTTTTCTTTTTTGCTTTTGTCTGACAAACCTTTTAAACAAATAAAATGCTTCTTAACTCAGTTCATGTATATATTTTGGAAATATTATACATTATTGTACTAAAAGCAAGCTATAAAACAAGAGTAACAAGTCTGCCGTATGAATTTTAAAGCTGCATTAACCTACCGTTCTTTTAACACAGAGGGAATATCTGATACTAAATTTTGGCCGTCAAGTATTTCTCTGCAGTGAGACATTAAAAGTAAAATTTGAATCTCCAAACCTCTAAATTTTGATACTAAGCCCACTTTTGCTGAGTTTATTAAACTTAACATCTTAAAATAAAAATGGATACTTGAACAAAAAATAATGTAATAATTTGCCCTTTAGTAGAAACATATGAAAGTGTTGTATGTTGGAAATAAGTTTCCAGGGAGAGTTTATTTCCTCTTGTGGATGGTGCAGAGATTAAGTGGAGCTAGAGGTAGAAATGACCACAGAATAACAGTAAATGCCAATAATGCGAACCCCTCTAAAATCTACGTCGATTCAGTCCTGTTGCTAAAAAGCTGCACTTCACAACTTCTCCTACAAGTCGATATGCAACATCTTACAGCCCAGTTTCGCTTTCTGCACTGTGTCACATGCTAAAATCTGGACTGAAAACTGACTTTTGCTGGATAGATGGAGCTCAAAGCAGATGTAGGATGCAGGGTAAGTGGTAAATTAGCCCTTGCTTGGCGGTTTATTTACCACCAGTGTTTTTATGTCACTGACCTAAAAAAAAAAAAAAAAAACAGCATGTGTTGATAAATGAATGTAGATTTATCTATATATATATATATATATATCTATATATATACAACATTGCATTCCAGGCTTTCACCATAATTAATTTAAAAACAGAAAAACTAAAACAATCAACTCTTGAATGAGTGATAACAACGAGTTGATATAAAATACATCAGTACAAAAAGCATCAGTGTTTAGGGAGCGACGATAAGAAATAGATTTCCAGTTTGTCACCAAATGTCTGAGAAATTCGACTGCTGTTTGTAATATATTGTGTACTAATAATAATATCATGCATCTATAACATACCTTTACTAGATGCTGAATAGATTTTACTCTTTTTACAGCTTAGCTTTAAAAACGTCTTCTCATCTCCCATCTGTGCACACAAGCAGCTAAAAAAATTTTTTTTTTCACAAACCAGAGTGAATGCACATCTATTCGTTTGTCTGTTGCCAGTCCATTTGTACATTATCACTTCTGATCTGACTGATGACAACATTTTAATAATCATTTACACAAGCTATTCTCCACTTAATGTGAAACACAAGAAATACACGCTAAAATTCTTTACATGAGGCAATGCAACTTTTACCGAGGTTTAAATTTGTTACAGCATTTACCACAGCGAGCCAGAAATAAAAAACAGTATTCAAGTGGAGACCTCATATTTACCTGATTTCCCAGGAGGCCTAAACGCAGCATCAGACACAAAAGGTTTTTTTTTTGTTTTTTTTTTTCCAGGAGAAGCATTCATCTTTCACCCGTCGATTTATCGGCTGAGACACAAACCCAAACGCACCAATTGAATATTTAGATACACACACAAACTGCACTCATCATTAGAGAGCTACACACACACAGACGCACACACTCATATGCACAAACACACTGTGAACACTCTGAGGACACAACGGCTTTCAATCCACTCTGTGCTATCAGGCCAAAATGTTATTTCTCACCTTTATTCTTATTCAGTTTTAATTTTTTTTTTACAACCCCCTTTATTCTCATTGTGATTCCAAAGGCAGAGCTTAACTTAAATTAACACCAGCACCATGATATCCTCAGAGAATACCGACTAGATATTACAGCTTGCCTGGGATGGGCTCAGCGACGTGAAGAACATTCAGAGTGAGCAGGATAGAAAAGCTAAACACAAGCAGGAGGCGTCTCCCTCATTTTTAACAGCTGGATCAGGCATTAACACTTTCATAATTGCACAAGTTTAGATATTGACTCATAACTGTTTACATCTCTCATCTCAATTATCCTTGTCATCTGTTTTTCAAGACTTCAGTGAGGGGAAGTGAGTCGAAGCCCTTTGTGTTTGAGGAGACGGTCAGAATGCATAACACCAGGATGGAGGCTGCTTCTTTTTTTATGATAATTTGGAGCAAAAGATTAAAAGATGAAGAAGTTTACACGAACAGGTATTGTAACTGCCTGTTGTTGGAGCTTGATAACATATTCAGCTACAACTTTTGCCCTGTGTGGTTCTTTGATAAGAGAAAGAAGCTACATCCTGCTTCTTTTGGTAAAAAATAAATAAATAATTTGTTGGTTCCAAAAATGTATTTCCAAATAGGGAAGAAAAATGAACAAATATAGAAAGTAGAAGCACTCAGAGGACACACTGCCAATTGGGATTTTTTGGCAGATAATTGTAGGCATTATTATATCCCAGAACGCGGAGTATCGGGATATAATGGTTTCATCACGACCACCGTCGCCGCTTCAGCCACTGCCATTGCCGGCTATCCTCCGTGTGGGCATTATACCTTGAACAATTTTCACAATTAGATTTTCATACTCGGTACACCTGTTTAGGTCCCCAAGTGGACGACCTGGTTCGAATTTCACGATTATCTATTTTATGTTTTCTCCACCAGGTGGCGCTTTATACACAAAAATCATATTTTTGGGTATATCTCTATAACTGTTTGTCTCATTGACTTCAAATTAAGTGCAAATGAAAGTCATGACCTCAGGTTACCTCCTTTCCTGATGTCACACCAGGCTGGTTCAAAGTTTTGACACCAGGTGGAGCTTTGTGACTGAACGTGTGTGTCTTTATTTTATTGTATTTTGTCTATTCGAGGATTGGGCAATTGGAAGATTGGGGAAATTCCCTTAGCCGTCGCTTTCAACAGCATGGGCCTTGTTGTTTAACTAGAAGCTGTAATAGTAAAATTATCCCTATTTCACCAGAGTTATTTTTTTAAATATGCAAAAACCCCAGTAGTGAAATGGATCACACCCAAAAAAAAAAAATCAATTTAATCTTTTTCCATTTCTGAGATTCCCTACAATTTTCATGAAATTTGTAGATGAATTTTTATGAAATGAAAAATACTTTATTTATCCCTTTTCGGGGACATTCATATTGTAGTAGCTTTTTTTTTTAAGTCATGCAGACAAAACCACAGTGTTGCATACATGACCTCCAAAGTACAGTGCCCTGTAAAAACTCAACATAGTATTAAATAAAAGTATTCTGAGACACATAAACTGTCACATATAGATGCCATGATTTCCTTGATAAAATATAAATACAATTAATTTAAAATTACTTGACAGAGAGTGAGGCATAAAACATTAGCACAGAGATCAAACACAATGGATGCAAAATAGACAAAATACGTATCTTAAATTTAGAATATCCAAGAGCACCACATAGAATCATAGAGAAGAAAATGTCTTATACACACATAAATGCTAACAGAACAATTTCAGAAATGCATAAAGAACCAAAAAAGACAAACATGAACTTAAAAAGGGGGTAAAACATGATAGAGAAACTCTAGAAAATCTGTATAAGATCACAAACCTCCATCAAGCATCTCATTTCAATCCTATTAACCCTATTTTTCTGTTCTTAAATATTTTATGTTTACAGTATTAGATGAGATTATTTTTATTTATGATAATTCCACAGTGTTTTTCTATATTGTGTCTATATGTTTATATCTTAATCTGTCCTCTTGCAGTGATGAAAATTCCAAAGATCTCATATTTTCCCTGTTCTACATCATAATATCTAGAATTTTGTCTGATTAAAAAAAAAAAGAAAATCCATCTGGTAGTTATTGCAAGTTTCTAACAGACAGACAAATAAACGCCTACAAAAACATAACCCGTGCCACCCCCGTCTCAGAGGTTATCATAATAATAATAATAATAATAAT
>JBAMHX010000019.1:20529287-20554024 GCA_037177515.1 Pseudomugil tenellus
TATATATATACATATTTGATGCATTCAGTTTTTGAGACATCTTTTTATGGTAGAAACTTTTTGCAAAAACCCTGTAATACACCAATACGACATTACAATCATTTTGACCCATTACATGGTGACAAATGATAAAATTGCCACAAAATTCCTTGTTGATATTTTTCATATTATGTGAAAAGGCCAAATAAAGACTTCAGAAAAAAAAAATAAATTTTTTCAGTTGTTCCAATGTCTGACTTTAATGGGTTAAAATGTAAAAGTACTTCATTTACATAGCACTTTACAACAACCCACTGGTTCTGCTAAAAGACAGAGGTACTTCCTAAAATCCACTGGCATGAAATTAATGTTAAGACTAAAAGTGAAAGTAAAAACAGAAGTTCTTGCAATTACCAGGCGATGAAAGAGGTTGAGAAAGATTTGGGAGATAAAATATGCAAAGAATTAAATATGATACCTGCAATTCATCAGTTTGAGTAAATGTATCTAAAACTTTCCTCAATATTAATAATGTGTAATTAAGCCTTGCTTCTTTCTAATGGAAGGGCATATTTCCTTTTTGTGGCGAGCACCACATGGATAAATGTCAGAGTTCTTTCTAGAGCAAATTTTCCCATCAGCAGTGTTTGGTGGATTCCTATAATCCACCTGTCACAGTCGGTATTCTGTGAGCCAAACTGATTCAGAAAGTAGACTTCAACCTGAAATAAAAGCTGGCACCTGAACGGAGAAGCTGTGGTTGAACTGCTTGAGTTTAGATCGCAGTTCATGTTCATTTATCATCCCAGCTCTACTGATGACGCTACTCTAACATGACGTTTTTTTACACATGCTTCACTTTACTGCTACTTGTGATATTAATTGGGAAAAGTAACAGTTCAACTGACCATGCTGGACATTAAAAGTTTAATCCTATATTTGTCTGTAGAAATAACCTGTCTGTAAATGTATGATGAAGATGTGTGTGCTGTTGATGTGACAGTACAGAGATTTGGAAAAATGTATGAGGACAGCTTGCGGAAATGGGTTTGTCCTGCTGCTTTGTAGCAAACTAAAGTCCCCATCAGCCTGAATAAGAATTAAAAATAAACACCATAATAAGCAGGGTCACTTCAAGAAACAGGTGAGTCACCAAAGAGATGCACATTGTATCCTCAGGGTAACACTAGGACTCATCTTTTACATTTTTGGATACAAAACCCAAAAAGGTTATGAATCAAAGAGCAGCAACAAGCCGAACCATTTATTTTTATACAATGCCAGTGATAGATTTCTCATTAAATATTAGATGTTTTTGTTGATGACTGGGCAAAGAAGTCACCTCAGGTTGAACTAATTTTGATTGCAGATACATAAATAACTAAAAGATCTACCAAGAATTTTGCCGTTTTGCCAAATGTGCTGATAAAATTATCTTAATTAATTAGCCAATAATAGAGACTAAGTGTACCCTGTCAACAGCTTTTGGGTTAGTGGTGTTAATTATAATTAAATAGCAAGCCCAAACATAGACCAGCTGTTTATAAACAGGTGGGGAGTCAAAGTGAACTTTTAGCTCACATTATCATCTTTAGACCAGGAGGACCTGTGGATAAAAATCTGAGGCAAACACTGCAAGGATAAAGTTTTTCTCGTTTAAATGCACCAAGGAATATCAGAAAATTTTCAAGAATCACTATGTAACTTTTTAACGTTAAAAAAATGAATTTCCTACTTGTTTTGATGATACACTGATGTGGTATGCTGGATCATACATTTGAGTTTTGCTTAATGCACTGCATCACACACTAGCAACTGGAGCCATTATAAACAAGCACTTTGTCTGCATGGCAGAAAGGGACAAAGCAAGACATATAACATGACTGAGACTGACTTGTACTGACTGGACAGTACTCAGAGTAGAGGTAGGATGCAAACTGGATGTTGAATTAGCCATCATTATGAACAACTCGCAAAAGAATCCTGCTTAAGTTCAGCAGTGCTGTTTAAGGACGTTTCATACTTCACTAAACGATTGAGGGCTGGATGAATTTAGGTGTTAGAATATTTTTCCTGCTAAGTTTTGCTTTCACAACACACTCTGTTAAATAAACTTAAACTTCGAAATTATGTATTTAATTCTCGCTAGAGGCAATGCTACATGTAGTAAGAGTAAAATAAAGAAGATAAGATGATAAAGTCAGGTTTTTTAATCTTATTATTGAGCCATGTCTATCCCTGCCACACAAGTTCTAATCTTGACTTTTTTAGAAGTCTAGAACAAAAAAAGATTGACTTATGTTTTGCTGTCAGCACACTTCTTCCCCTAAGAGACACGTTACATCACCTCATCCTCACATTTACAGCAAGCACAAAAATAACATCCATTAGTGTAACATTTCTGTGTTAATTGAACCCATCTAGGCTCTTGCAGCTAATTAGCTTCTGCTAAGATGCTAAAGCACCACAGAGTACACTGCACTTGTTAAAAGTTAACATATTTATTATTGTAATTATAGTAATGATGCCGTGTCACCCCATGACATTACAATAAGGACCAAAAATACAGTTATAACTAGATATGTACATGTAGCAACCATGTTTAAGGTTCAATATTTTAATTTTAAACGTGATGTTTTTCCCAGCTACACGAAATAACTAGGTGCATCTTTATCAGAACAAAATGAGGAATTAAAATGTGGTATTAAATATATGTGCTGCCTCACTTTATACCAGATATTAATGCCTAAAAGACTATCAAAAACAGGATTTCGTTTTATCAAATGCTCTAAAAGCTTTGCCTCTCAAAACTCCAATACCAAGGTTTTCTTTTTCTTGTTTTAGTTTTAGGCTGAAGAATTAGGCATGAATGGGACTGAAATCCATCTTTATAAATTATAACTTGACCGCTGTGACCTAACTCGTGTTTAACGGCATTTCAGTTTGTTTAGAGAAAAAGACGACTCCCTATTTATTTTTTTTAAAAAGAGGAAATATTTTTACTCATTCCAACATTAATAACCTGAAAATGCAAACAAAAACAAGATCCGTCATTTGAAGTGTGCAAACAAACCATACAGTGGCTTGCAAAAGTGTTGGCATTTTTCCTAAGTTGCTGCATTATAACCAGGAATTAAAATTAATATTTGGGATGCTTTTATCACTCAATTTACACAACATGTAAGCAACCTTGAAGATGCAAATTGCTTGATATTGTGAAGCAAACAAGAAATGCTAAAAACTTGAGCGTGCCTAACCATTCATCTTTCTCAAAGCCAGTACTTTGTTGAGCTACCTTTTGCAGCGATTACACATGCAAGCCTCTCTGGGTATGTCTCTTTGAGCTTGGCACCACTAATCTCAGGGATTTTTGCCCATTTTCTCAACACAAAGCGGCTCCAGTTCCTTCAAGCTGAATGGGTTCTGCTGGGGTACAGCAATCTGACATGCGTGCTAGGTTAACTGGTCACTCTAAATTATCTCTAGGAATGAATGTGAGCGTAAGTGGCAGTTTGTTCTTCTGTGCTGCTGTGACAGACACTTAATTGGATTAAGCGTTTAAGGAAATAAATGAATGATATAAGAATGATTTTGCTTGGAATATGTTACAGAAGAATGGAAATTGACTGAGTTCTTGTGCTTAAATTCCTTTAAATCCAAATTGAAACGGTGTAATAAAGTGCAACTGCTTTTCTCAATCTGTGTTATATGTATTTGTTTGTAATGTTTTGAATTTTGCTGCTAGGACTCCCTTGAAAAACAGGTTTTTAATCTCAATGGGACACTTCTGGTTAAATAAAGGTTAAGAAAACCGAAAGTTAAAAATGTTTTCTCTAAATGTTATTTTCATAAATTTGGGTCATTTAAATCCTTCTAAATTCTGTTGATGACTACACATGAGGATTGTATATTTGTACCGATGATAGCAAAAATCAAAATTTTTTATAAAATTTCAGCATATAGATATCCAGAAATTGCATTACATATCCTTAGTGTTATCTGGTATTCTGATTATTTCCCATCTTGATGCGAACAGCACATTAATCTTAAATTGTGGAAGCATCTATTTGTCCTGCCTTTGTTTTTCTGATATTTACATATATAAGCAAGTCAACTTTCTCAAAGTTGCCCCCGTGGGAGACATGAAGTTATTTTGAATTCATCTGAAAGAGGAGAAAGGAGCAGAAATCCTTCTCAAACACCACTGACAGCGAGTGTTTTATTTTCAAAAATATTTTTTTTTCTTTTGGTTACTCAGTGCTGCATATTGATTATTGATTTTAGCTGTCAAGTGCTGATTTTGAAAGCTTTAAAGTTATGACAATCGTCCAAAACTGACAATGTAACAAGTTCTGATTCACCTGCTTCCTACAGCTGAGAAAAACATTTGAACAGATGACATTTTTGATAAGTAAAAGGCAAGTAAAGACATTAAGACATTCAATCTTCTGTCAGAACAGACAGTAGATGGTACAAGAAGCAGACTGTCATAACTCTTTGCCCTAGGCGGAGCCTTTTATCTATCAAACTTTGCCACACCAGGGGGTCTGCTGCTATTTTCGGCCTCCAATAAGGATTTTTTCCCCTTTCATTTTCCTGAACTTAGTGTTTGTGACTTAGGAATTGCAGCCAAAACTCAATCAGCTTCACACACACAGACAGCGACTGGCTGGAGTACATTTGTTTGTTGCCTGGGATCGAGATGTTGGCTTCAACTCTAACAGGATGGGGAGTGGAAGAGGGACACTGGGGACCAAAGAGGGCCTTGCTGCAGTCAAATCAGTTCTGGGTAGAAAAACCTGCAGCTACACATTCAGTTATCCAGAAAAATCTGCAGATACAGAGAGCGTAGCTTTTTTTTTCTTAAAGTAGCAGCATGAAACCAGCGTGATGGAGTGAAAGGTGTGTCTGGTGGTGATGACCTCACAGCGAAATGTCAAGCAAACCTGCAGCTCCCAGCAGTAGCAGAGCTTTATAAAAAGTTTCAGCTTGCTTTGGCTACAGAATGCAGCTGTTTTTAGATTATAAACACCAAAAAAGGCCACTGAAGGCTTTTTGTTGAGCAGAATACAGAAAACAGGTACAGTTGGATACATGCTGCTGAACATGATGGAGCAGTCAGAAACTAAAGAGCTAAAGATTTTCAGAGATTTATGCAAAAGGGGAAACAAATAGGGGGAAAAAAGCATCATGTTAAATTACACTGCTCCATATTGTGTGATTTTTGACAACTTTCTCATATCAATGGTGATCAGAGGTGGAAATTCCTGGTCTAAAACGTTAAAAATCCTATCTGTTTTTGCTTTAATGTGTTAAAAAATGTGTAATTTTAAACCTATTTTGGATGTAATAGAAAAGTGTTAAGAAGGTTGTTTACAACATAGACAGCTGATCACCAAACAAAAGAAAACAACAAACTTTTGTTTCAGTTGGAGTTTTAATAAAATATATCAATTTAACTTAAACTAAATGTTCTTTTTTAGAAGTCAGGGGCTCCATTACTTCTCAAATTTCTCATTGAAAACTAAAGTATCTGAGTATTAACCAAACACGAGATGTCAGAAGTCATCCGACTAACTCACCATTTATCCAGTCAGCCTTCCAGACGTGTCCTCCGCCATCTTCCTCTCTCTTTCCAGAAGAAGGTCGCGTCCTCTCCTCAGATGTCCGTCCTCCAGCCAGCTCCCGAACACCTCCTGCACTCCTCCCATGACTCCCCCGTTCTGTCCCCCGTTCTTTAGCTCCGCCACGCTCTGCTGCCTCAGTCTGTTTGACCAGTTTTAACAGCACAGTTACAGTCACATCACTGACTTCACATCAAGCTACTGAATCACTGCTGGACACCACTGATGAGCCAAACGGGATGAATGTTTATGCGTTTATGCCCCATCAGTGGTGATGTGAAGCAGACATTGATTAATGGTTCCCTGCTTTATTTGGACATCCTCTTCTTGGAGACAGATGAAGATGCTTGTGAAAACAAACATTTTTTTTAAAAAAAGAAGAATGTAAACGACGATGATGCCAACTTAAGTTTAAACATATGTGGTGTTTGGGGGGATGTAAGTTTGTAAAGCAAGAGTCACTATTGCATTGGTGTTTATGATTTCAAATTAATCAGTCATAATATTAAAACCACTGACAGGAAAATAAAGAAATGCTGCATATTTTATTTATTTGAGAAAACTTGCATCCACATGAATGTTTTTTTTTTTATACCTCCGAAACGCGGAGTATTGAGGATATCATGGTTTCGTCCCGAATGCCGCCGCAAACAGATAACCTTCATGTGAGCGTGATAACTCGAATTGGATTTTGATACTCACTATACCTGTTTACGTCCCCGAGGTGACGACCTCGCTCAAATTTCACGATTCTGGGACTCATGGTTTCTCCGCCAGATGAAAATTCGGATTTTTAGCTATATCTCTGGAACTATTTCTCTCATTGACCACAAATCAAGTGCAAATAAAAGGTCATGACCTCAGGATGCATCCTGTCCTGACGTCATATCGGGCTGGTTCAAAGTTTTGACACCAGGTGGAGCTTTGTGAATGAACATGAGCTGCTTTATATTATCGTATTGTGTCTCTTTGAGGATTAAAGAATTGGAGGATTCGGGGCGTAAGGGGATAAATAGGCCTTGTTTTTACACATGTTCATAATTGGAAAGTTATCTAATTATCTTTTCTTCCTTTTTCTTTTCTTCTATTTTGAAATTATTAACAGATCCAGTCTAATGTAACTCAACAATCAGCACATCTTTTGTTTCAGCTTTATCGAAAATGCAGTCAGTTTTCAGAGGGTGTTAAATCATGGAACAATACTACTCATCCAGCAAATAAGAGTACCAACATCTTTAACAGGTCATTTGATTGCTTATGTATATTCTTAAGCATTCTTCCAAACATTTCTTTGCTTTACATTTTGAATTTTTAGTGTTATATGGCCAGGTCCACTAGTCAATCCTCAGTCCTGTCAGCTGCTTTTGACATGGTCAACCACCAGATTCTCCTCTCCACACTCTCTGAGCTTGGCATCTCAGGGTCTGTCCTCTCATGGTTCATGTCCTACCTCACTGGTAGATACTTTAAAGTATCCTGGCAAGTAGAAGTGTGCAAATGCAATGTGTTGAACACAGAGGTGTCTCAGGGCTCAGTGTTCGGCCCTCTTCTCTTTTCGCTATACACCTCCTCGCTTTATGCAGTCATAAGTTCTCATGGCTTTTCCTACCACTGCTATGCAGATGACATACAGCTTTTCCTTTCCTTCCCATCTGATGATACATCCGTCTCAATGAGACTATCAGTATGCCTTGCTGATATCTCTGCATGGATGAAGGCTCGCCACCTACAGTTAAATCGTTCTAAAACTGAGCTCCTAGTTTGTCCAACCAGTCCTTTCTACATCTAATAAGTGTGAACTTGGACTCTATCACGTGTGCCTAGATCGGCTCCCCAGTATCTTGGTGATGGATGACCCGCTGACCATCAAGGCCCATGTTGCCTTGACTGTCCGTACTTGCTAATTTGCTCTCTAGATCAGGAGGATCAGACCCTACCTGACAGAGCACACAACACAGCTATTTTTTTCAGGCTCTAGTCTTTTTCTGTCTTGACTACTGCAATTCCTTACTGGCAGGCCTGCCAGTATGCTTGGTTAAACCTCTGCAGATAATTCAGAAGGCCACAGCACATCTAGTCTTCAA
The DNA here is from genome assembly GCA_037177515.1 of Pseudomugil tenellus. Classification (NCBI taxonomy): domain Eukaryota; kingdom Metazoa; phylum Chordata; class Actinopteri; order Atheriniformes; family Pseudomugilidae; genus Pseudomugil; species Pseudomugil tenellus. The sequence continues at coordinate 20,536,975 of JBAMHX010000019.1, forward strand.
TAAACCAAAACAAGCTCATGTGACTCCACCGCTAAATCACACTTCACTGACTTCCAATTGCCGCACACATAAAAAAAACAAATCTTTGCTTCTGGATTATTGACTAGTATAGATGATGCACACTGATGTCACCATATACAGAACTGTGGGACCAATTTGACATTTGAGGGTAAAGAAGCAGTTCAGCTCTGACCAATGTGTTTTCCCCTTTATTTCCGTTTTCTCTAGATTTTGTAACAATTATTTTGTCTTTTCAGCTTTACACTGAGTTTTTCTGTTGGCTGCAGTGGCAGGACAAAAAGGATATGAACCATTCTTCCTTTCTCAGTTTGCAGGCAGTGCAGTGAAAAACACTTCTGCAGAAACATTTCCAGGTGATATGGTTCGATATGGTTCAGCAGTTTTTACGGGATGCTGAGTAAACAGGTGAAGTGGTACAATTGAGATTTAATGTAGAGATTATTATGAGATTGTATATGAAGTGGCTTTGATCTGGATGGTGCTCTTGTAGAAGAAAACTTCACTTTCTTCAACACGATTGTGACCATTTCTGCTCTGATTAATAGTCCTGGTGTTCTGTCATTCAGTCAGAACTTTAAGGCTAATTTAGAGGTTTCAGAGTGGGACTGAATTCAGTTGAAACAGTAAAGTTTTTAGATGTTCTTTATTGTTGTAGTAATACATTATTACACATATTTTCCCTGCTTTTATATTTTTATAATCATTCGCTGTCACTGTGATATAAACTGAAGCAAATGGACATTAGGAAATTAAAATAGTTCACTAATCTCTTATTCCAATGATCTCAGTATTCTTTACGTGTTCTGCCATCAGCAAAGTTGTGTTTTTTGTTTTTTTTTTAGTTTGTAAAATCAGCAGCTAGCCGATTTTATTGCACTGTCGGTGCAGATTTATGCTGTGGTGTTTTGTATGGAGTCTGAAGTCGGAGTTGACTCGTGGGAAGAATAAAACGCTTCCCCAAATTATTGTGTGGATATTGCTTTTCAGCCTAATGGCTGTATTATCTGACCAAACATGTCCCAGGCCGCTTGACAGCAAGGGAGACTAAATAAAGTCCTGTATATTCCTCGACTAATGTCTTGAAAACAGTGTTAATGGGGTAGCAACAACATAACAGTGTAGAGTCATGAAGAGGAAAGAGGGAAATGTATTTTGGGTCACCAGAAAAAGTGTCAGTGGGTAGGAAATTTTGCTGAAACCACCAGGAGAGCACTTAAATAAACACTGACTATACAAAATGCTCGGAAGAAGTGAAACAAAAACTAAAAGATGTGGGACGGTGAAGTTTTTCAATTTGGGCCGTAGAATTCAACTTACTTTAGCAAATCTATACTTACAGCAGCCTACTTGTTATATACAGGAGCTTCATAAAGTCTCTTATACAGTTCAACAAATTTAAATATAAAAAAGTAAAGCAAATGAATAGCTTATTCTCTGGAAATACTTGCAAAAAGAAGAAGCAGATATTTTTTGGCTTTTTATGATTTAATTTTATACACCTTAATATCTGTTTTTATCTGATGTTTTTGGTTGTCTCCTACTCCTTTCTGTCAAGAAAATGTTTCCAGAAATTTCTTGTACCATGCACAAATTGAGGGACGGAATTTTTAATGTCATTCATAAATAATCTTGTATTTTTGTTGACTGTGTGAGTCCATTTTTGTTTCCAGAAACCACCTTATGCATTTTCTCAAAAAGCAGCCATTTTTTTTTTTAACAAAATGTATTTTTCTAAGTAACAATAAAGTACTCATACTGGTGCATGTCAATTATGTGATACAGCAATCATGACACCACATATCAATTGTTTGGGGTTAATTAGAGGATTCTCAGGTAGCTGTAACAAACAATACATGTGATTTAAATCAGACTACAACAACTAGAAAATGTTATACGAGTCCTGCCATCCCGCTCTGCCAAACCTTGCCTAAATTTCCAAGATTAGTAACTATAGAAACTGTCGTCATGGAAGAGACTGATGCCAGGTACAGTATTTTTTTAAGACCAGCATAATGTGTTTAGATTTTTAAGATCTTGCTAATAAAGTTTATATTCGGGTGACAACTTCATGGTTCCCTTAATTTAAACGTTGTAGAGGAAAAGACCACTCTGTATTCTACAGGCTGTGATTGAGAATAATCAGGTTAGTTTATAATTTTTGACAGGACTACTCTAACTTCTTCTGTTGCCCTGACTAAAGCGTCAGGGCAATCTGAATGAGCGTCCACAACTTGAATTAGCTTCCACAATCAGGACTTCTGTTCCCATTGATGCTGGGGTGGAGCTGATCAAAACCTGCATCTGCGGCAAAGTCATTTAACACGAGATTCCTTGAACACTGTGACGTTGCACTCAGTCACATGGTTGCAATAGCAATAAAGTTTTTTATGGCCAGCATAAATAGGCCTTTAAAATCTCCTATTTACTTTTTTTATGAAGGCATCTCTAAATTTTTGTGTTTTTGGATAAAAACACAAAAAGATTGTTTTCAATAATCTGTTATTTTTTGTGTTTTTAGTAAAACTTTAGTATATTTACTTTGGCTATTGCTTTAAGAAGGTGATTGGTTGAATTGTTTTGAAATTGGACTTTTTCCTGTTATATACGTAATGCTGCGAACAATTATTTAATCACAATGTTATTGTTGCTACTTTAAGTAATTACATAAAAAAAGTTCCAACTATGACAGAGAGTTTGGTGGTGGTGAAAGAATATGTATACCCAAAAATGTAAAAATGATTAAATGTGACAGAGAACCCCATCAATAGAAAGTTATACAAAACACAAAAAACTCAAAAACTATGACTCATATACCTGCCAGCAAACCGCTCTTGAAGCTCAGCATGCTGTTGATTGTTGAGACTGTTTGAACGCTGGTCCATCAGCCAGCCCAGTTCTACATCCAGCACCTTACTGTTATTGTGTTTAACAGCTCCTTCCTGGCAGCGCTGGATGATGCTGGTTGGAGTACTTTCAGGGGAACACACAGAATGCCCCTGCCCTCCATTCATTCCATTGTTATGAAAAAGTTCTGTCAGCTCCATGCTGCCGCTCTGCAGCCTTCTGTCTGTGAACCAGCGGGCAAGTTCAGAGCGAGCCAGTCCCGTCCGACCCTCCGGTTGGCTGAACTCCTCAGGGGAAGGCCACCGTGTTTGAGCAAAATCGTCCTTGAGGAGTGCCAGTGATCGGCTATCTGGAGGCACTGAGCAAGAATTCAGGTTGGGGATGGAGGGTGAAACTGCGCTTGGGGCAATAATAGAGAGGCTGTGCAAAGGTGGAGGAGGGCTTTTTAGATTACCCACACTAGTGCTTGTTTTGTGAATCCCATTCAGTTGTATAGTCTGAAGTTGCTGTTGCTGTTGTAGCGATTTCTCAGTAATGCCAGCAATACCACTGATGCCCATCCTCTTGGTGCCCATGGAGTTGAGTAGGGCTTGTTCCAGATTGTCACGCAGTGCTCGGCGCTCCACAAACCAGCTGCTGATTTCCTGATGAGACAGGCCAGTAGTGGCTGTCAGATTGTCCACATCGCTATGTGTGGGGAAGCTGTTTCGCAAAAAATTCTCCTCTAAGATCTTCAGCTGTTTCGCTGTTTTTCCTTTCATTCTTTCTAGCAAAGGAAACTGAGTCAGCACAGAAGACTTGTGGTGAAATTCTGGTTTTCGTGCTGCTGGTGTCTCCCCACCATCAAGATCTATAATACCGTTGTTGTGGGTAGACGAAGCAAGATCCTGGGACCATTTACCATTGGCTTCTGCAAGAGGATTTACAACCTTGTCTCCTTTTGGGTAACTGACATTCAGCTCCATTCCTTGCTGTTCCTTAGTGAAGCCTTGAATCTGCGATGGAGCTGTAGCTGGAGTGCGAATGGACTGAATAATGGTTGGCCTCCGTATTTGGGAGTTTATAAGTGGAGGGGAATTTGGCAGATTTGAATCGGCAGCTGGCAAAGTGGGGGTATTAGTTTGCTTTTCTTTGGAATAGATGTGAGTAGTACGAGGAACAAGTAAAGAGTTTTTGAATGGTGGTGCAAAGATAGGTGGAGGAGCTATCATTGGCCTTGTTAAGGACTCAGGAAACACCATGGAGGGCAGAGACACCAATGGTTTTGTTTTGTGGTTTCCTATTGTGGAGAGAGTTTTCCCTTTGGATGACAAAGATGGCGATGACGATGATGGTGGTGGCATTAAAGGCACAGCAACTGATGGCCTCTTCATCTCTGTACTGACCAGAGGAGCTGCTACAGGTCTCTTCATCTCCGCAGGAACAGGAGGTGGAGCCATTGGAAGGCGGTCTTTTTGAGGAGGAGGTGGTGGAGGAGGAGCCATAAGGAGCTTATCATTAGGGTCTCCAGAATGGGGGGCAACAGCCATAATGGGTCGTTTTGATTCTGGGCTGAACACTGACGTTAGATGTGTTGGCAGGGATCGTTTAAGGGAGTGGCTGGATCCAGAAGGGACTTTAGAAGGACAGTTTGATGTGACAACATTTAACCCATTAGATACACTCATCCGAACACGAACCGGATGCTCAACTGTTGTGTGGACAATGGGCTGCTTTGAGGCTTTGGCAGATGACTGAGAGATAGAGCTTGTAGGCAAGTTGGTGAATGTGTGATGGGCAGGAGGAATAGAACCATTGAACATTTTCTTCCTGGCTTCCTCCACCTCCTCTGGGGACCAGGTGATACCTTGCTTCAGTCGCTGGGTGGTGAACCAGACTTTGATCTGCTCCTCGGGGTGTTTAGATGCAGCTGTAAGCCACGAAAGCTCAGCATGTGTTGGGTAAGGAAACTTATTAAATGAAGTGATCAGTGTCAGGTTGTCATCTAGAGAAGGGTTATATTTGGTGGTGTTCAAGGGAACGGCTATTTTTGGTACAGAGTTAAAGTTGGGTGGTCGCTGGAGCATTGGGGTGACGTGGGAGAGCCCTTGCAGGATAGTTGGTTCGGGAAAGATGACGGTTCCATTGATGTTCACTGCTGTGATTTGATCCTTCTGGATCAAGCCATTAAGCTGGTTTTTTAGTTCAGTCCCTCCACATAGCGACTGCACATGACTTGGGGTTTTTACTGTGGTAGATATGCAAGGTGAAAACACAGAGCTGCTGTCACGTTCACTTTGTTCATTTGTCGTTTCGCATTGAGCTGAATTGTCTTTGCCTTCGATTGTCTGCTCTAAGATAGTCTGATTGTTCATTTTTATCCTCTTAAACTTGAAGTTTGTCTCTCCTGGGTGCTGGCTCTCATTGTGCTCTGTGAGAGAGTCAAACTTCTTGGTGTTGAAGTTACACACAGCACAGAGATACAGGGGATTTAGAATGACATTAGGGTGGTTGGAGTCCACATGTTCCTTAAAGTCATTCAGGTTCTGCGTCAAAAACGGGCAGTATTTGCACTCATAGCCTCTCGGCTGCTTTTTCTGGGAAGCCTGGTCAGAATCGATTCCTTCTTTTTCTTTTACCCCTCCAGCTACATCTTCAATGATCGGGGCTTGATCCCCTTTACCAATGTGCTCTTCTTGTTCTAGTGGCTCAGAGGTTTGTTTTTCCACTTGTGTTAGGAACGTCTCTGGATCTGGATTCACTGGAATCTCGTGGTGAGTCGTTTCTGTGGGTTCAGATGAACCCGATCGTTCTTTTTCTTTAACAATGTTGCCGTCCAGTGTTTCCATGTCCAACACCTCCTCTGGGTCATCTTGCTCTTCAGGCAGGTCGCTGACGACCTGGACCATACGAGGGTTGGAGGACTTCCTACGACTGGACATGATGGCTTCTGCTGGTGGCGGTGGTGATAATGGTGGTGCTGGTGTAACTGTCTGAGTCGACAATATTGTGGTTTTTGGCTATTTCTGCTGCTGCTGGTGGCTGAGGACGTCAGTGTGTCGGTTTTCAAGCAAACCTTACTTGGGTGGGTCGTTGCTGATGGCTGTGGATACTGGTTGGTGAGTAGAGGTGGAGTCTCCAGAGTGAAAGAGGGAGGGCAAGAACCAGCAGTCGGCGCAGGCCCAAGACCGGCTGTGCAGTGGCGTTTCCCGCTCACTGGCAGCGTCAGCTACCGACCAGGGCGTCATGGGAGGGCATCACAGACAACAGCGGTGTTCAAGCTGCAGAGAGAAACAGAAAAATATTACTTGTTATTGCTGTTTACATTGAGGATGTTACCACTTCCATAAGAACTACACTTCTACCAATAATTTCTATGTTAGACTAAATAATTTGAAGATTGTTGCTTCGAATATATTTCCAAGAATTTGAAGCTGAGGCAGTGCAGTTTCCAACATGATAGTGTTTTCAATGTGTACTATTTGACTAAAAATTAAAGCAATTGAGATGAAAAATCGCAGTACGAGAGTTGTAACATAAGAGAGAAAGTAAGCAAGTTAATTTTTATTTATATTGCACCTCTCAAAATAAAAATCACAAAGTGCTTAACAATTAAAATACAACAGAATATAAAAACAAGTAAAACTATTAAAAAAACACAAAACTAAAAGAAAAACACAAGTTAAAAAAATAGCTTTTAGCTGCTTTTTAAAACAAGTCATTGAGTCTGCAATTCTCAAGCTCAGAGTAAGAGTTCCAGAGGGATGGAGCCACTATTGCAAAGGCTCTGTCCCCTTTAGTTTTCAGCCTGGTTTGTTTCACAGTCAGAAGACCCTGATCACGCAATCTTAGTGACCGTCTGGGGGTGTGGGGCTGAACGAGCTCCTTGATGCTTTTTGAGAGCTTGATACATAACAACTAGGATTTTAAACAGTACAGTAAAAAAAAGGTAAGGCCAGTGCAGCTGTGACAGTATCGGGGTGATGGAAGTGAATTTATGGGATTTTGCAATCAGCCTTGCAGCAGCATTTTGAAAAAGTTAGAGAAGATCATGGGATTTCTTATTTAGGCAGGTGAAAATGAATTTGCAATAATTGAGTCTGGAAGAGATGAAGGCATGAACGATTGTCTCTAATTCAAACCATTATTCTCAGCTTGGCAATGATACTACATAAGCATGCATTCACAATCATTTTAGGGAGGTTTATAATAAATGAAAGTGTGAAATAAATCAGTAAAAAATAGCAAAAGTAAGTGAAAATGAAAAACAATCTGCAGACAAATTAAATAAGTTCAAAATGCTTATTTTAACTGAAGCTACAGTGACGTTATTTCTATGCAGAAGGAGCAGCACAATAAAATTTCAAGTCTTGTGACAGCAAATATAAAAACAACAAACCTGATTTAAAGAAAAACACACCAAAAAAAAACTGATTTAATCTGCTTCATCAAAGCAGCAGAGCAGCTTAATAATGTCTCAGAAAGCAAAAAAAGCTATTTCTATCCAAACTTAAACAACAGGAGAAGCTGCAGAGGTTTAATATGATAAGGAACCTTTTATACTGTGAGACTGTCTGGTCATGACCTGATAACTCGTCCAAAAATGGGAAAATTTAATTTAACCATAATCTTACTGATGCCTCCTATTCTAGACAAACAGCAGTATCAGTTTTTATGACAATAAATAGTAACAAATACAAAGAAATCCAATAGTTTTTTAGAATTTAGGTTGGATACAAGTAACTATTGTTTAGAAAAAAAACAACTTTTGACTCTTTATTTAGTTTATTATTTGCCAAAATGTATTTTCTATCAGTCATGGCATTAACCTGTAGAGCTTCAGGCAGGTGTCAATAATTCAGGGACTCACACAATAAATTCAGTTCAAGCTGATTATCGAAATATGGAGAAATTGCTGATTTCACAAATGACAACAATACAGACTTTGAGCTCTGATTTGAGGGTATTTACTGTACAACCAAACTGGAGGCTGAAAACATGTACACGTCTGTTTAAAAAGGGTACCGATGTAAAAGATTAACTGAAGCAAAGCTTTTCATTGACAGGTTTCAGCTGTATTTTGTCATCAGCGTAGAAAATTCAGTCAGAAGCAACAAAATTGACAAATCAAGACAGAGAGAAAATTACCCTAAACATACAGAAAAAGCAAGCCAGTGGTTTTCTGAGACTACAGTGTGGAATATTCTGCAGCCACTTGTTTGATCCCAACCTGACTGAGCTTTTTACAGTAAACTAAAACTAAACTAAAAGCGGAAAGATGCACAAACCAAGAATCTAATCTAATTTGATTTTTTATAAACCTTTAAAAACTACATTGTCAACCAAAGAGATGTACACAATAAAGGTAATACATATAATTAAAACTCATAACTCCATAACAAAGCAATATTCCTATTAGAAAGTAACGGTAAATGCCTGCATCTCAGGCTTAATAGGAAAAATAAGATGTTTTAAGAAAAGACAAAAACAGGGCATCACTTGGCTTGCATAATATACAATGAATTATTCAGAGTTTTAGGTCAGCATTAGAAAAGGTAAGGTCCTTACAAAATGTCTTGCTGGTCTTAAGGACCATTAATAAATGAAAGGAGGGGGGGCGGGGGGTGGTATGAGGCTGGAGTAGACTGGGCAGATACTGTGAAGTGAGGCCATGGAGATATTTTAAAACAAATACAAATGTATTAAAATCCACCCTAAAACTGCTGAGAAGCAGTGATGTAAAGCTAGAATTAGAGTAATGTGCTCTGTCTTCTTTGTACAAGTTATGCCCAGCAGCTCTGCAAAGCTACATGGGAAGTATTTCAGACATATGTTGGGGAGAGAAAGTCAGAAAAATATGCAGTTGCTAAAGTTACCGTCCATAAAACATGACTGCACCATATGAGGCAGAGCTAATTCATTTGGAACAGCTCCTTAAATATGGGAGGAATCAGCACTGATTAGCAAAACGCTGCTCCCTTTCCTCCACGGTCTGAACCAGATTTTAGTGTCTGTGTTCGTTTGTATATTACAGAAGCTTCGTTAGCTTCAGTGTAATCAGTTGATGGTAAGTGACAAAGCCAGGAAGCCGAGAGTTAAAAATGAAGCCAGTCCAACTGACAACTGAGGGGAAGAAGCTATTCTTTAAAAATAAATAAAATACAAAGAATGAGGGTGCCACTTAATCAGGACACTCTGTTCCAGGGCAATCACATGTAAATGCAATAAATTTTAAGAGTCCACAGAAAGTAGAAAAGACAAAAGTCTCCAAACTCCAAACCCCATTAAAAAGACATTAGGTGTCTTTCATAGATTCGAGCAAAGACAACTTCACAGGATAATTACCCTGTAATCATGTAATAAGAGAGACTCAGTGATGAGATCTCTTGACAGCTATCATCCACACAATGGAACAGAGACAGTGAGGTAAAAACAGATGGGGAGGGAATGGAGTGGAGGGAGGGATAGGTATGGATAAATATGGGAAAATGCTGGGGGGTATGTAGTAAATATAGATGGACAAATAGAAAACATGGAAAGCATGGAACCAAAGAGGCAGAGGAACAATAAAAGTGATTAAAACAGAATGAGAGATCATGCAAAGATAGAAGGAAGAGTGTAGAAACTTTGGAGTTAATAAAAGAGAACCGGCACAAAGCAGAGGAGGTTTTAACTAGGCCATGGCCTGGCAAACAAAAAGAGACAGGACACAGGCAAAGAAAGGAAGAGAAGACGGCTGAGAATAAGGAAGTAGGTAGACATAAGGAGAGAAAGAGATGATCCATGTAGAACGAGTGAGAGACAGAAGACAGAACATTTAACAGACAAAATTAGGTTTCTGGTGTGTTTTCTATCAGTAGAGTTCAGACTTTGAAAAGGTGCCCTAATCAGCAGGGGTAGGGGGGAAATGAACACCCATTTGCCAGAAAAAAAAGAAAACTGGGTATTTCAATGCTTAATTAGTAGTGGGCAAGCTGTTATTTATCCCACGTGTCACTTAATGTTGGACATGTTTCATGCTTTCGCAGTCTTGATCAGCTTCTCATCGTCTGCTCCGGAGGGATATTTTATAGCTGCAAAGTGTCCAGAGCTTAGTCTGAATTGCCGCATTGTGCAATGAGACTGAACTAATCCCATCTTATTATAAATCTCATGCATTTACATTGCTGCTTACTTCCTACTTCGACTAATAAGATCCCCTCATAAGGCACTCATTAAAATACAAGTGATTCTGACTAGAGGTGAACAATTAGGTGTTCTGACTGACTGACAGAAAGCTGCTTGAGATGTCTGAATTTTTTCTCTTTTCTTTTCCTTTTTTTAAATAAAAAAATAAGCACAACAACAGGGTAAGTTGACTCAGGATAATTATGGGAATCAACTTAAGTAAAAAAAGATAGAAAACAGATGCTGTCAGCAACGTTATACGACCAGCTACAGGTCTGTTTTTCCACAGCTTTAAAGCTAATATTGTCCTAAATATTGCAGAAGTATAAGAAGCAACAGTAATGGTAAGCGCAGGGCAAAGCGCAAGTATGTGGCTTGAATAGACCACCCAGACTGGACGGATATAGTTGATATAAAGCATGAAATGTTTGAGGCAGATCACATGGGATGCAGCACAACGGCTCGAGTTGTCTGCCTGAGTTAGCTCGCAGGCCTTGCTTCATTTACTTACAACCATTACTTAGAGCAGCTTTACACCGATGCTAAATGGGAACATGGAGTTATCTTTTTAAAAATGATGGTATATAACAAAAAATAACAAAATATCCAACGCTAACTGGTACTTAATATGAAAAGCCTATGAGGTGGTGTATTATATGTCAATTTAATTTTGTACAAAATAACTTGTACACAATAACTTTTACTAGAAAATCTTGATGCCGACTTAGGTAAAATAACTTGTGCCATGCATGTTTTAAAGTATTAAAAAATACATAATAAATTACAAATCAAAAATAAAATTCCTTCCACACACAGCGGAGGTCAAAGTTCAAACTTGCAGAGCTCCTAATCACGTTCCCATCAACAAGACTAGCTTACCTAAACATAAATGATTCAGATAATGCAGGCTGCATGGTGGTGTGGTTAACGCCGCAGCCTCACAGCAAGAAGGTCACTGGTTTGAGGTTTGGGAGGGGGGAGGTTTGCATGTTCTTCTTGTTATCTCAGGCTACTTCGCCTTCCTCCCACAGTCCAAAGACACGCATGCCAGGTTAACTGTTCACTCTACATTCTCCCTAGGAGTTAATGTGAGTGGTTTGTTCTGCAATGAACTGGTGACCAGTCTAGGCTGTACATTACATATAGCTGGGATTGGATCCTACTTCCCTGCAACGCTTCATTGGAATGAGAGGTATAGAACATTTATGAATAAATAATTATATAAAATTAAAACAGTTAATTTATAATAAACTGTTTTGGTTAATAAACTGTATAAATATATATGTTTCACAGGTGAGGGGTGTTGGCGAGGGAAATGAAAGAAAATTTAGTCATTTCTTTAGTAAAATACTCTATGATTGGGTTCACTAGGAAAAAAAAAGGATGATAAATGAGCTTGCCCCAGACCATCCTGATCTAAAAACTCCTTCAATAGGCAAATGAGTCAGAAAAGACATTATGCCTCATAATCAGAGAGAAAATAAAAAAAAAAAAAAAAAGAGGGGATTTTTCAAATAAAACAATATATATACTAAAAAGAGAAGGGAAGGAATATGTGCAAAGCTGAACTTTAAGGACTGTACACAGATTAACAAAAAAAAAAGATAATCAGATCAACCTTTCATGTCAAATCCTTCCAAATATTGTATTTGCATCTCTATTCATATATTGTCCTTCTGTGCATCTGTGTGCTTTAAATACTTTGCCAGAGACCCAGCTGTTGGTTGAGGTAAAGTGGGAGTATACTGGGAGGCAGATGGGAAAATAGATAAAACAACAGGAAAACAAAAAGAGTGTAGGAGGATGAAGAGAAGAGAGCAGAGAGCATATGTATAGGAAGAGGTGGAGGAAGATACGTCTGTGTGTATGAGCCAACGGAGTAGCAAAAAAAGTACTGAGGACCAACTGTAAAGATTTCAAGAGGAGAGGACATGAAGAGTGTGGGAGGAGGGACAGAAATGGGAGATTAGAGGAGAGAGAAGGTCAGAGAAGGAGACTGGAAGAAAAGACTAAATCAGAAAAGTAAAAACTAAGAGATTGGATGGGAATTGGGCGGGGGCATAACTGTAAAAGCAGACGGAGCTGCAAGCTGAGACATTTAATTCAAGCAGTGATGGCGACCTCGCTTCCTGAGAAAGACCGCTGCGGCTGCCAGCTCCACAAAATACAGAGAAAGAAAGAAAAAAAAAACACAACAGTGTCATGTTTTGCTGCATCACTGGATCGGCCTTGAGGACTCCGGGCCAACTTCTGACGAGGGGGAGTCATATGCCGCTTGGCTGCGTCCCATTTTGTTGGGCTCAGCTCGCCTCCATGCAGCCTTGTAATTACTTGTACAGTATTTGTGTGCAGGGTGTGTTTGGAGCGTTGTAATTACAAAAGGAAATAATAAAACGGCAGCAGCGTAAACAATGAATTGTGATATTTGAGGGAAGCGGTAAATTTTGCTTTTGAGAAAAATATGATAAAAAGCTGACAAACCTTTGCAAAAATTTCTCATTGGCAGACGCTAGAGGTTTAGCATCAACTAAATAAATATATTAAAAAGGGGCTTGGATTCTTTTCTTCTAAAGCTCAACACACCCAAATTTAAACTGGAATGTGGAACCAAAACTCTCCACTGAAAGCGACACCGAAGTAACTCGAGTAGATTGTCAGGGTGAATCAGGGTTCACTGACGGTTTCACAGACAAAAAAGATCTGATTTTCTCCTCCATCAAGGGTAAAGAAACCCATCAGTCTAACCACAAAGGGTATTCATCTATCTGACTTCAGTTTAGAAGCAAAGAAAGAAAGGGCAAAGAAGGATGTAGTGGAAGCCGTAAAACAACTCAAGAGATCAAAAAGAAGGTAATGAGGAGATATCTTGGGAAATGAAATGACAAATTAGGAGGATGAAAGTCAGACTGGAAGGAGCCAAGTGTGCTAATAGGAGAGGTTAAAGCCATTTCACTTGGACAAGGGCAAAGTTAGGGGATTGCTCAAGTTTACGTTCTCCTTGTGATCAGCAGAAACAGAGATCCCACTTTGTGTAAACTTAGACTCTAAAATCTATTTTTTATACTAAAGAAAGTTTTTGTAAAATGAAAAAAAGTGCAGAAATCATTCCTATATCTGTGGCCTCATGAGCCATACATACAACTATAAGCAGAAGCAAAGGCCTCTTGAGATCTCACCTAAACCACTACAGCTGTGCTTTGCTCCATTTTACCTGCAAAATTAACCTGCTGGGATACCATTTCTATCCTAACACTCTTTAATCTTCTAGTCCTGTTTTCAAAGATGCTCATCCGTTAACCTCTTAGAGGTTAGTGTGGTCATAAGTGAGCTTAGCTTGCATAGGTGTTGGATGCTCAATTCGGTTCTCTGACGTGCAGTTAAGAGCAAGAAAACTGTCAGTTTTTCCACTTTTCTTCTAGATAAGATAAAACTTGATCCTGTACGGAGAAAATGAAGCTGTTTCAATCGTCACCAGAGCAAAAAAGGAAGTCCAGCGATATATTATAAAGACTGACCACTTGTGAAAGAGGTGTGACTGGTTAATCAGAATGGACTTGTTAATGGCTCAAATGGTTTGAGCAAATCATGCATATATCTTTATCCATTTATTTATCCATTAAGAGATGTGAGACTTGAGAACATTTAAACAACACATTTTTAGGGAATGAGACCTTCATGGGGTATCTATATCAGAGTCTCATCAATCCAAAAGATTGATACTGATAATGTTAAAGCGAGACACTGGATCTGGGAAGAACAACCTGGGACTAAAGAAAGGACTGAAAGTCATAAAGCTGCCTTATTTTAAAGCAGCGTTGCTCGGAAACTAAAAGTGTCCTGGTTTTAGAGTCCCCGTGACCCTCCTCCTCAGGCCTCATGAAGCACAAAAACTGCCAGCTTTATGTGTGTGGGTACGTGTTTCAATATAAGTCTGTGTGGATGCTAAATGATTGATCAAAGGATGCCTTTGTGTGGGCACCTCGTGGTGCTAATGCATCATTAACACAGTTGGTAGTATGACCCAGCTCTTCTGAGAGTGCCAGGCTATTTCCAGCAGCATGCTCTTCAGCTTATAGAGATCCGAATCTCACTTGCGTTACATAAGACTTCTGCAAAACCAACCAAAAGGATGTCATGACTGGTTTTACCTCAGGTTATTTTAGCTGACGCTATAGCAAGAAAAAAAGGGAAGGTGGGGGTGGGGCTGTAGAAATTACTTCTTTAATTACTGACAAAACTGCAATCCCCTCCTGAAAGATAATCCACCATAACAGGATTTTAAGTACATCTGGGCGACGCAAATAAAATCCAATCTCATGATAGTTTACCATGCAGGTACACCCCTGGATGATGGCTGTTCTGTTTCAAATTATTTCCTTGTTGGGTTAAATGAATAATGATGTCAAAAACTAAAAAAGAAAAAAAAATGTCACGTGTCACAATCTATTAGTCAAGAAACACTAAACAATGACAAAATAATAAAACTGACCATTTATTTGATACTGGTTAGTTAAGTGAAAACATGGTGTACTACCCTAAATGCAAAGTCCTGTGTGAGACTTTATCTGAATAAAGTCAAATGTAAATTCAACTGAATCACCAGAAAAAGCTCTTGGATTAGATTTAAATATGATACTATTTCCATGCCCCTCGGATAACCAGGTCTTAAAGAAGAGGAAACTATTTTTAATTTAAAAAATGTGCCATAACTGTTTTGTACATGAAAGAAAACTTAGTCATATTTTTACAAGGATACTTTAGAAGGTGTCTGACTGGGTTCCAGCACCCCATGCTGGGAACCATTAATATTTTAAGAGTTAGATAACTTGTAAGTTTAAAATATCAAAAGATAACAGCCAAATTTAGTGACTGATGGATCTTGCAAGGGAATCTGGTGAACTTATCAGAATGACAATGGCTTCTTATTAGCAGAAAGCATTCAGAATAGTTGTGGTTGACTGAATAATTGCAGCAATGTTCTCTTCTTGGAGCTGACGATGTGTGTACAGTTGGCCAAACCAAAATGTAATGTGCAAGGTTACGCCTGCAGAGCTGAATGTGAATGACATAAATTGATTTATCCACTTGTTATGAATGTCCAGTAATTTGCCCACTTTGATTCCTCTCAGTCCTAATTTCAATTCTCCATTTCTTCACAAGCTTTTACTTGTGTGTGTGTGTGTGTGTGTGTGTGTGTGTGTGTGGGGGGGGGGGCTCTGGAGCCAATCCCGGCAGCCAACGGGTGACAGGCGGTGTACACCTTGGACAGGTCACCAGTCATAGGACTGACAAAGAGATACAAACAGTCACACACATTCGCTCTCAAGGAGAATTTCCAATGACCGTTCAACCTTAACTTGCATGTCTTTGGAGGGTGGGAGGAAGCCAGGGTACCTGGGGAAAACCCACACTAACACGGGGAGAACATTCAAAGTCTGCACAGAAAGACCACGGTGAGACTCGAACCAGTGACCTTTTCGCTGTGCGGCTGCAGTACTAACCAACACACTAGCCTTAATTTAAATGATCTCCATAACCCTTTGAGCCAAGTGGCTATTTTTCAAGCCTTTGCGTGAAAGTTGTATACCCATAATGGTTTGCAAATAATTCATAATGAAAGGAACACCAGAAACTTGTTATGATGAACAAATACATGTCTGTATAAGTGTTACTGGTAAAGACTGAATGAAAATGACACATAGCACAAATAAAAAAAAGCTGCAGGCTTGCCTAAAAATGAAGAAAAGAAAGAAAAGTATAATTTATGCAAAGACTATGTGATGAAGTAAAGAAAACTATGTTAAAGAGATTTTAGCAAACAGTTCAGACAAAATATCCAAAATGGTCATTTTGGAACAGTTTGGCCACCATCTGTGCTCACAGTCCCCCCAGTTGTAGGATCTCTGGTTTGAAAGAGTTAGGAAAAGGAAAGTGGTAGAAAAGGCTGAGTTATGTTAAATGATACAACAACTGGAGTAAAAATCTGCAGTAACAGGTCTGGTAGAATAATGAATCCTCCACAGAGCTTCAACATTACTAAAGCAGAGTGGGATCATCGTGACTTGAAAACTAAACAAAAGCCAGTCAACATCCAAAATAGAGCTTTGAAAAGTCCTTGAAAAAGCCAGAAGATCTATTCCCGAAGACTACTGGGAGAAATTACTTAAAAGCTTTTCTCATATAGTTGACCTTCAAGCTTATGAGAATTGTATTTCTCGATATGTCTGTAAACTACTTCATCCATTTGTGTTTTGTTTTCCCAGTAACAAATAAAGAAACAAGTACCTGGAAACTTTATGAAAGATGTGTGATGCTTGTTTAATGACTGATTATCCCAATGAAATAACATCCATTCTGAATACATGTTCAGAAACTTTGCACAGGAACGGTGATTTTGAAAGGAGGTAGTGTGTAATGCTGTTTTCTTAAAACAAACACTGCAAAATAACATGTTTTTAATGTTTTGGCAGTTCTTTGACAACACAAGTACACACACACACAAATATCTATTAAAGGCCACACTAATATGCTGATTCACGCACACATACGAATTCCCCGTGACCTCCAGCTGTCATGGTAGATGAACGCAACACACACACACACGTTCACAGACATGTCACACAAATACCCACTGGCTTCCATGGTTTAGTAATGCAGTGCGCGCACACACAAACACACCTGGTATTCCATCAGTTCTGCCTCTGCAAACTGTCGGTTCTATATGACCATGAAATCTGAATGAAATACAATTAGTAGCTTTAAAGAACTTCATCAAGGCCAAAGCCTTCATTCAAACAGCCCAAAACGCCCCCCAACAGACAGGCACACACACCTCAGTGAACTCTGTCAGACAAGAAAATAAATAAATAAATAACGTTGTCCTTGGTCGAAGCAACCAATCACTTCAATCTGTCAGTGGAACAGATAAATAATTGTGGCTAACAATGGCTCAACATTTTTTAAATTAGTGGGTGGGGGGGGGGGGGGGGGGGGGGGGGGGGGGGGGGGGGGGGGGGGGGGGGGGGGGGGGGGGGGGGGG
>JBAMHX010000019.1:20554124-20574067 GCA_037177515.1 Pseudomugil tenellus
TGAATCGGACCTCTGCTTTATGAATCGGACCCCTGCTTTATGAATCGGACCCCTGCTTTGTGAATCGGACCCCTGCTATTTTTTTTATTTTATTTTTTATTTTTTTGCTTAAGAAATTAAAAACTTTTTCCCCCATTTCTAAAATGTGAGTTTACTGTGCTGGAGCGTGCTGCTTTGCCCTTGTGATTCTTCAGCCGTCCTCCGATCCCAAAATTTAATAGATGCAGTGACTCATTAAAAAGTGAAGGGGGAAGAGGAGGGAGGGGTGGAGAGGGAGGAGCAAGGTGGAGGGTGTGTGTGTATGTGTGTGTGTTGGAAGGCGGGTAAAAAATTAGTAGCGACAGAGAGAGCGAGAGAAACGAAGAGAGAGCGAGAGCATGGTGCTTCATTTCCAGGGAGTTACCATAGCAACAGCAGTGCAGGAAAGCCGGCGAGGTGCCCTTCTGCCGTCGCAGCACCTCGCCGCCGAATATTAACCAGGCCTGTACGCTCAGGTGCTAATTAGGAGAAGAGGAGGGGAGGAGGAGGCGGAGGTCAGTGGGGAGGAAGGGAGGGAGAGGAGAGGTCAGGAAGGTGTGGTAGAAGAAGAATAGAGGGAAAAACAAGAGAGAGAACAGAGGAGGTGTAGAGAGGAGGTCAGGATAGGGCAAGGATGAATGGAGGATAAAGATTCACTGATCAGCCGAAAACATAACAAGCTCTGACGGGCGAGGCTCGTTGCAATTACGTTCTGTTGGGAAGCCTCGGGTTCTGGCATCCACGCTGTGGTAACTTTGAGACATGCCAGCCACCTGATGCAAATGCTGCTCCTCAAAAACAGGAAAACTACTCAGGAAAAGACTTAGGAAACACCCCAAAGAGCCCCGAAGAGCAGACAGAACCAGATCAGAGCCTGATCCACGGAGACCAGAACCAGCAGGGCACAAATGATTCAAGATACCACCGAGGACCAAAGCTGTTTTGGTAAAATATCACGCAGGAATGAGTGGGAGGGGGAGGGGAATTTAAGGAAAAAAATAATGGAATAAGATGTATGAGAAGCAGGAGGAAGACAGAGAAGGTGCAGGAGGTGAAAAAATGGATAAATCAGGAAAAGATGAAAGGTAAAAAGAGGTAATCGTGAGATGAAGGGAAGAAATGACTTGATAACAGCTGAGAGAAAAGAGAAGCAGATCGAAGAAAATTGGATTATGTGGAAAGACAGGAAATTGAGAAATATAATGTGAAAGGTGAGAAAGAAAAAAATGGAATGCACAGGTTAAATTAAGGAGTGATAAAGTAAATAAACATGATTTTATATTGTATACTGTAAATGGCAGTTATATTAAAATTTAAATTAATTTATCCTGCTTAAAAATAAAGCTTTTACTTTTACACGGCTTAGTTTATTTTATTGTCCCTTTTTAGTGGTTTATTAAAGATACAAGCAGATAATATTAATACAATTCATGACAGGTCTGGGGATTTGTACACAAATCCTGCAACCCCGATCCACCTCTTTGACTCATAGCACAGAGCCCCGCACCGGCAGACTTTTATAGCACTTCGGTTCATCGTTCAGACCTGTAATGTTGACTTCTGGGACTACAGGTAAGGACTGCTG
This sequence comes from Pseudomugil tenellus, assembly GCA_037177515.1. Lineage (NCBI taxonomy): Eukaryota > Metazoa > Chordata > Actinopteri > Atheriniformes > Pseudomugilidae > Pseudomugil > Pseudomugil tenellus. Next base: position 20,555,728 of record JBAMHX010000019.1, read on the forward strand.
ATTTGCCCGGTGCCTCCATCAGGGTGTCTTTGTGGTGCACATTGGGAGAACATTCACAATGTGGTGAATGTGCACTTGCAGCACACTCAAGAGTGGATTTTGGGGAGATTTTAACCATGCAAATTAGCTTTTGATATACAGAAATGCAAAATAATTCTCCTGACATCTTGACATCTAAAGTGTTAGTGATGAATGCTAACACTTTAGCACTATGCTGAGTGATGTCCAAACTCTACAATAACACTGACACTAAAGTATGTGTGACATGAAGTATGTGTCTTTTAGCATCTTTAGCATTGAATATTTGGGCTCAGAAAGACGTCAAAGGACAGTCTTAAGCAGCCAATGAGTTGACGTCTGTTCCTGCACCTTTACAACATGAAAAATGAATCATAGTACTAAAAAGTATTTAACCTGAATGTTGTTTTAAAATTGAAATTTTAGTGAAACTTAATTAAATTGAACATTTACAAGTTTTTTATATTTTACTAGACATGTAAATTTACCGTATATTACTGTAATCTCATCAGAACTTTCTACAAAAACACAGGAAATACAAAAGTGTAGCTAATGGAGAAGTGAGTTACGGAGAGAAAGACAACAAATGGAGGAAAAGTGTAGAAGTAGAGGAAACAAAATAAAGGAAGTCTTAGGTCAATCTGTTTGGCTGTGACAAGTTGCAGGAGGACAAAGGAGGTTAAAAAGGACAGACTGCGGAATAATGAGCAGAAAAAACACAGATAAGAGGATTACAATTAAAAGATGGAAAAGGGCAGGAAATGACGAGGTTTGTAGAGGTATGGAGAGATAAAGAGAAGATGAGAGGAGGCTAGACGGAGGTCTGAGCCAATAAAACATGTATGAGACAGTCTGTGATGATGTATTCATATTTTGTCCTCCTCCTTTGTATGTGTGTGTTATCCATACATCTGTAGTGTTTGGCCACGTGTAGCCTAAATTGGGATTTAGGTTGGTACATCTGAATCCTCACATCACGTGTACGGATATCAGGGAGTATAAGGTCTGTATAGGTAATGGTGCGTGTATCACATGAGTGTGTGCTATCCCCTGAGAATGCAGCATTGTTTCCAAGCAGCCTTGAGCCGATAGGACCCCGGGAGAGTTCATGCTACGACACAGACTTATATATAGGTCAGAGCAGCCCGTCCACGCCATTCATCCACTGCACCACCACTCAGCTTCATATCCTTTCATTCAACTAAATATGATGTGATCGTCAGAAGGAAAAAGAAAAAAAAAGTCTCCCAAGCACAGACAAATATGCAGCGCCAAGTTAGGCACACCTGATCTGCCGCTAACACTACTTACAGGTGGGATAGTGGTAATTAACTCCCAAGAATGCAGCATGAGCTGATCATTCACTCAAGTGTTGAATGCTAACACTTTAGCACTATGCTGAGTGATGTCCAAACTCTACGATAACACTGACACTAAAGTGGCAGTCCTCCCATGGCTGACACTCCTGCTTTCACTTTCAACGTGCAACAGTGCACTACTCATCCCCTCTTTCGCTTAATATATGAAATGACAGCCTGCCAAACTCAAGAACTACAGTAATGGACTTTGCTTGATGAAAGAGAAACTAACACATTACTCCAGAGACCGATAGCAGCAGTAGAGGTCACACTTCAGGTTTTATTTTACAGAGTAAAATTTAACACTGTGTCATTGCGTTTATCTGCTTTAAGCAACAGGAAGCTCAGTCTCATAGGTGAGATAAAGACCCGAATACCCAACTTGGAAAGATTCATATACACTTAATTTAATGTATTTGGGTCAAAGGTTCCAACAAATGGCCTTTAAAAAGGGACAAACTGAGATGAAAATAAGCTGGAGGTATTTCACATATTTCCATTATAACACAGTGTTGGAATCTATGCAGGGCTGCATGATCCAGTTCTAATTGTACTACACTGCCATGTGTTTCTTTAAATGTCTGGCTGGAGATTAAAATGTCACAATATTGAGCTCTTGTGACATTTGAAACCAACAATCAGGACTGTTAACTGTCACCTTAATGTCTCCTCGCACAAGTACAATTTCCCCATTATTCATGTTACACACCTCTCAGCCACATAAAGTGTCAAACGTACAGCAAGACCATGAAATAGGTCTGTTGTAACTAAAATATGCTCAGTTGGCTCAGGAGAGAATATTCCCTGAAGTAACCTCACAGTAAACCTTCCTTGACCCTCAGGATTTGAATTAAACTGTTTTGCTTACGAATGCTCTATATGCATGTCTGAGTTCCTTGATGATCTGAAGTGCATGACAAATTTTGCACAATTTATTTGACTTCATTTCATAGAAACATGTTCCGTTGAATATGTGAAAACCCTTTTTCTGTAGCAGAGATGTAGCAAAGACAGCAGGACCTTACAGGTGTATCGCGCTGAAACAGTTCAGTACCAAAAACAACTTTGAAGAACGTGTGAAATCTCAATTGTAGCGATACTAGCTAACCCATTTCGTTTGCAGAACATCTCCTCTGTGATGGAAAATTATACAAAGTGAGCAGAAGTCTAATGAGGAAACCATGTAGTAAAAAGTAAAAGGTAGAAAATAAAAGTGCTGGGAAAACACTCCACGATCCTAACACATCTACATACCTCATTTTTATCTAGTATTTTTCTTTATGATACACACTTGCAGCTTCATTAGGTAAACCTTTAGCAAGTTGGACTTCTTTCTTTACAAACGTGGTTTAGTTGTTAGTGACATACATTCAGCGAGGTATTGCAAACATCATCATATTGACATGATTGCATTGCATAGTTGCTGTATATCTGTCTAATCTTCTTTTTTTCATTTAGCTGAGCCTGTTTGGTATTTTTAACATACAGAGTGGCACCAGGTGTGGTCTCCTGCTGTAGCCCATGTGCTTTAAGGTCCGATGTTTGGTTGCTTCAGGGATAGTTTTCTGCATACCTTGGTTGGAAGTAGTCGTTATTTGAGTTCTTGTTGCCTTTCTAACCTCTCCAAAAAGTCTCATCATTCTCCCCTGACATCAATAAGAAATTTTCATCTAGACAACTGCTGCTCACTGGATATTTTCTCTTTTCCAGCCCACTTTCTCTACACCCTACAGATGGTTGTGTGAGAAAATCCCAGTAGATCAACAGTTTCTGAAATACTCAGATCAGCTCCTCTGGTACAAAATACCATGCTGCGTTCATAGTCACTTAAATCCCCTTTCTTCTACAGTTTGAACTCCAGCAAGTCATCTTTACCACATGTCTACATGCCTAAATGCATCAGACTGTTGCCATGGCTGATCAGCTATTGTAGAAATGTTATGTGTTTACATGACAATTTTAGATAATTTAATATTGCTTTTTTACAACTTTGTTTTTTTACTTTTAAAAACCTTCAAATTTTGTAAGATTTTTAAATATATTATACAAATAAAATATAATATTATGTTTGTTAACCAGTAATCACACTTAATAAAAGGGCCATTGAGTAAATACAGCACTTTTAAAATATATACTATGCAACAGTAATCAATGAAAATTGACTCTTGAACTCAGAACAAGCTATCCGTGTTACAAATAGCAGACTTTTTACTTTCTGTATTTAGACTTAAAACAAATTCAGCCAAAGAACATGATAAAAGGCTTTTTCTCAAAAGTATTTGACAAAAACCTTGTGACCCGTGCCTTATCGGAAAATATCAGAGAAAATGCCTTTACCACTTATTACCCCTCTGGAGTTACCATCAAACTCAACAAAAAAAAGTTTAAAGTTTTGCATGATTGCAGTCTTTGTCCATTTCTTTACTAAAATACTAGGAAAAAATAAAGAATTATTTTCATCTACCAAATTTGAAAGATAGATTCAAATCAGTTAGGACCAATTACAATCTTCGTTCTGAATGCATACCACAGTAAATGTTACGACTTCTTAAATACACTCTGGAAAGTTTTTTTTTCTCCCATTTATGCCTAAATGAGACAAAGTCCCTGCAGCTAATAGTTCAACATAAAACTAAAATAGTTACATGTGGGCTTAATGCTAAGTTGCCCACAAACTTCAGGCTGTACAGTGAGTCATTTCAAAAATACAAAGGTTGACATGTTTTTCAGGAGAGGAAGCGAGAGCTGAGACGTCTGACTTTGGATGAACTAGTTCCTTTTAAGGTGAATCAAACCCTAAGTCAGTCGAGCTTGCAATTATCATGAAAAAATAAAACTCATTGTTCTCTTGTTGCATCTTTGTTTCAACTCTAACTTTACACTCACTCAGATTACAGCCATATCACTGACTGCTTCCTTCCTGCTGCGCCCGACTTCTGCTGCTGTTTGAGGAATTCAAGCTTCATCTACTCGCCTCATTCAAAGTTTCTCTGCACAAGACTGCCCAAAATGAAAATGTAAATGAAAATAACCATCCAACGATGGCACTTGGGCATAAAAGCACTGCTGGGGGTGCATTGCATTCTTTCGAGGTAGGGAGGCGGGAAGAAAGGGGTTGTGGGGTGGGGGCTTCATCCTCTTCATCTGAATGGGCAGGGATGGGACACCTCGCCGGAGAGAATTCCATTAGCATGGTTTCTGTTGAGGGTTTAACTGTCACATGGGCTGTAATGCTGCCTGAGAGGGACTTTACGGCCTGCCAAGGAAAATTTCTGGAGCCAGCCGTAGAGGGAGTCCTGCTGAGGAGGAAAAAAACCCACTCAGGACTCCAGACTCCACAAAAAGACTTCTAATAAACTTTTATCAGTCACACCGCTTTACTGCAAACGAGATTTATTCCTTCACATTTCTCTATTCCCACCATTTTTTTCCCCACAGTACCTTTTGAAAATATGTGGGGTTGGATCTGAAGTGATTTTGGCCAGTTTGATTATGGAACATGCCTGAATGACAAATTGGAAATGAATAAAGAGGATGATTGGAGATCTTTAAGTTGAAGTTAGGTAACTAAATCTTAATTATAAAAGAAAATCTGGTCAACAATCCAAAATGTACCATGTCGCACCCACTTATTATTTAAACTAAACTTTTTAACTGTTCCACTGAATCTCCAACACTGCTAACTGGTCTAATTAACCCTGTGAGTCCTACAAAACTTTTTGTTTATAAAGTGGATTTATATTCACAGATTTTACAGGAACATTAAAATACACTAGATTCCAATGACAACAAGATTTGGCATGTTTTTTTCCCTTTTACATTAACACGACAATGTTTTTTTTTCTTTTTCCTATTCAATACTGCTATCAGACACTGCCCCCACAGCAGAGCATCTTTCCTCATTTCATTTTAATTTACTCAAGGGAATACTGAGATAGAATCCTGATTTAAAATATACAATTCAGCTAAACAATTCACTACAAGTGAAAGAACACATAGAACACTTGTAGTAAAGCATGAGGGGGCTGGGGAGGTGGGGAAATGAGCTGCAGCCCTGAATTAGTTTGAGAAGGAGCTTCGTGGTGAGCACCAAGATTTAATGAATGAACTGTGCCCCCAGTTAAAAGGGCTGCTAATTTGGTGGGATAGACTGGAGTTATGAACAATTGTCCAGAAAATGATTTGTGGTCAGAACTGAATCCGTGTGTCTGAAATGTGGCAAAGCTCCACTTCTGGTGCTGATTAATGCTTCTGAGATGGCTTTTTTCAGCACAATACTGCTAAACACTTGCAAAAGCCAACTAAATAAGAACTTCCTGTTAGTAAAGAGCAATGCAAAAATATAAGAGAAACTTGGTAAAACTATTAACATTCGAAGTAGTCCATATCAATATATCAACACCGATCCAAACTTAAAACATTAAACAAAGATAAATTAGTCATTTGCTCAACTCAGTTAAAGAAAATGTGGAATTGTGCAAAAATTTGGTGCGTAACTAAGAGGGTCACGAGTAGCTGGAGCCTATCCCAGCCAAGAGGCAGGATAAACCCTAGACAGTTTGCCAGTCCAACAAAGAACAACAAAAACGAAAATGTGTTTTATAAGAAGAAAATTCAGCTAATTGATTGGCCAGGACCTTTAGCCCCGTTGGAATAACAGCTTTCTGCAGTCTTTGACGTCCTGTTACTTTGATGTTGTGACCAAGAAGTTGTCCAGTATGAGCAGGAGATGAGGCAGGCAGCTTTTCAGGATGCTAATCTATAACACGCCCTGCGCTCATTCCTCCCTTCACTGGATGATCAGTTTGTTTTCACAAAACAAGCTAACTACACCAGTGGTAACATGCAAGTGAACTAAGACCTCAACTGCAAACAAGAGTAACACTTTTCCAAATAAACTTTCTGATCAGTGGAGACTGACCTCAGTTTGTGGCAGTTATTTCCCATCATCTAAATGTTTACTTTTCAGTAGTTGCAGTTTTTTATTATTCATAAATTTGGACAACTGATTATCAAAACTTGAACATCTATAAATAAATGCATGATTGTTTATTGATTGCCAGCCAACAGGAAAGTGTAGAGGTGAAACAGTAAACAACATCTGAGACTTTATTCCACTTTAACTGCTGATAAAATCCAACTTGTTACAGTTGAATCTATTTTCCAAAACAACTGATTCACACATCAATATGAAATTAGTGCCTGCCACACTCATGTCTTTCATTTTTGATTGGATGAATGTAAACATATTATTTTCCTTGCAATAACTTGGACAAGCTCTTATCTCACTTATGAGAAACCTGAAAGAGATGCGCTCCTGAGATTAGCCTGAATGTCGAGGCATTCGCCTTATCTTGTTTACTGTTGGGCTTCTGTATCCTGCCTAAGCTCTGTTTCCATGGTAATATTAGGATTTTTTCATGCTGAAATATTATGAATATTGTTCATTTGTGTACAAATCAATTGGATATTGCTGATGCTCTGACTGGACTGATTTCTGAAAAAGCTTGATGCGCCTGTCTGCCTCATTTTATTCCATTCTCGCTTGTTTTTTACCCCAATTATTGATTCCCCAAGGTTCTCTTTTCATCAAATTAAACAAACAAACAAAAATACAATTAAGCCTATGGCCAAATAATGTTGTTTTTCTTTCGACTTTGAAAAAAGTGTTCAGAGAGAGGGCAAAATTCTTATTTTGCAAACCCTAGTTTCAAATAGGGAGGTCAGAGGTTAAAACAGACATTCACAATCTGAAGGACCATTGAGCAAGGATATATGTCTACAAGGGACCCTGAGCTTGAGTGAATCTCATAAGTACCTTCTCTTTGCTCCCTACTTAAACCTAAACAATTGACAATGGAAAATGAAACAAAGAAAGCAAAAGGCAAACAAACACCTGCAGAGCTTCATCTCAACAAAGCTCACTTTAATTTCAAGGTGTGATACACAAATATGAGAGAAATGATGGCAGGTGGAAGAAGGAAAAAAAATGGATCAAGGAAAGTGATCAGGGGACAGAGGTGGAGGAGAGAAAGTTGTGGGAGGAGCAGGAGAATGAGAAGACAAATTGAAAAACATGAGGTCAGTGACACAACACACATTACATTTACTCATTCTCCTCATGTCCTATTAGACTTTAATCAAACAAGTTGCATGGCCTTCTCAGACCTGAATCACCGTTTGACAAGAGGAGAAAACACTCAGGGAGCAACTTTACTTCCTACGCTATTTTACTATCTCAGGACCATCAGTTCAACTGCTTCTTAGCACAAATTGATACTCAGCCAATCAGAAGACAGCATCTCAATGCATTTAGGCTTGCAGACATGGCCAAGATAATTTGATGGAGTTCAAGCTGAACATCAGAAATAGCAGCTTTAAGTGACTTAGGAAGTGTTTGGGTTTTTGTTGTTGGTGCCATATGGGCTGTGTTTCAGAAACTACTGATGTAGTGGGATTTTCACACACAACCATCTCAAAGGTTTACAGAGAATGATCTGAAAAACAATGCGAGAAGCAGTTGTTTGGAAGAAAGTATTTTAGAGGTCAAAGAAGAATGGGCAGACCGATTGGAGGTGACAGAAAGGCAGCAGTAACTCCAATAACCACCAGTTACCTCATTACAAAACCACTTTACTGAAGTTATTGTAATAATGTGATTAGGTACTAAAATAAACACAGCTTTTATTGATAAGTAAAACTGTCCTGCTTTTACATGCTTATAAGAGAGAAAATAAAAGAAAATACAAGTTTATTTGGTATCTTAGTACTGCTGAAACAGCTTTTGCTATACCAAAAGGCCCATTCATGTTCCCCTATGTTCGTACATTAGTAAGTGCTTATATATCACAGCATTCATACTTTCACACCACAATGGTTGTTAAAGAAGCTATACCTGATTCTGTAGAGTTTTGAACCATGAAAGAGGACGACAGGTGCTACGAACCTCCGATGTATTACTGGAGATTTTAGATGAGCTAGTCAACAGCAAACGGTCCCAGGTACATTTGCCTGTCTGTCCTGGGAGAGGATCTCTCCTTCACCTGGGGCTCCATGAGGTTTCTTCTTTTTTTTTCCTACAACTGGGTTTTTTTGGAGTTTTTCCTTACCGCGAAGGAGGGTCTAAGGACAGGAAGTCCAGGATCTGTTTAGTTTAGTGTAGTCACTAATTGTGTGTATTGTTCTCTTATTACCTGCATGTGAAGCCCTCTGAGACAACCTGTTGTGATACTGGGCTATATAAATAAAATTGAATTGAATTGAAAGATCACCGAAGAGGCTGACATTAAAAGGTCCTACCAATGGCCAGACAGCCTGGACTGCAGAATGGCACAGAGGCGGTAATCATGGTAGCACAGGTGCAAGCTTTGAGTACCAGGGGCTTTGAGGCTCAGATCTACCACACCTGGCAGGACTGGCAGTACAGAATGCGCAAATAAACCCCTAAAACAATCCAACACCTCACAGCAGGGAGCAATATACTGGCAGGCAAAAAATACATGGAAAGCTACAACCAAGTAGTCGGCATGGTGTATAGACACATCTGTGATGAATACTGACTGGAGACCCTGAAGTCTCAATGGTAAACACCTCTCAAGATGGTGGAGAACCAGTAGGCTAAGATCCGGTGGGAATTCCAGATCCAGACTGACATCAGAAAACATCAGATATCTCCACCCTGAAGAGAGAGGTCCAGCTAAGGTATTGCGCATGACACTAGCTCTAAAACTCTGGTAGACGACGCGAGCTTGAAATGATCCCCAACTCACTGGGCCTAGATGATATGGGAAGGTAATTTTTTTCTGTTTTAGTAAATAAGAGAATGTAGTGAAAAACACATATTGCTATACAAAAACCAGTCCAATTTGAAGATGTTCACTCAACAAAAGACAAAGAAAAGCAAAATCTGTTCAGCAACTGAGACGTTACATGGAGGATATTCAGATGATTTTGCTGTCAAACGTTATAATTATCTAATCTCTGCCACATTTACATAATTACTCACCAGATCGCCTTAGTTATTTAGCACACAAGTGTTTTAGCTCTTTTTCAAAGTCCTCCGTTGACCTTCATTAAATACTGTTGTAACACTTAAAGAAATATTTTCAGCTCACAGCTGGAACTCTTGTCTTCACCTTTATAAACAGCAGACTTGATTAGAAATAAACTTGACTAAACCGTATTAGAACCAGGATCCAGAAACCTCCTTGTAGTCTTTGCTCATTGAGCTTTTTAACTGTCGCAGGTGTGGATCAACACGTTGATGATTCAAGGTGGGAAAGGAAATGTAAGACAGCTGGCCTGTGTTCAGCTCTGCAGGAAGCGCTCACGCTCAAAGCGCTAATCGTTGAGATTTTTATGCCACTATAATGTACACTGGCCAAAAGACATCCACAGGGGGTTTAAAGGAGACGGTGATCAATACATATGACCTCATTTTCATGAGCAGGTGGTTGTGAAGATTAATTTTCTTCTAAAAACAAACAAATAGATGCTGGTGTTGGTCTTTTAATGTTAGAACAACATGCATCAACACATCTGTGAACTGACTCAAGGGTTTAATGAACTTAAAAATGTTCTAAATACTCTGCTTTGGTCATTGTCACAACTGCAGCTCTCCATCATCACTAACAAAAGTGTAAATAAGGATGGGTTAATGTTTCAAGTAGTTTCACATTTTAGAAAATCAATAATAAGAAAATCTGAAGAAGTTGTGTTTGGTTCATGGTGACCCAGCACACATTATTTAGCTGTTTTTTTCTTTATCACTTAATTTGACACTTGCACATAATAACTCTTCACTGATGATTCATAATTAACTTACTGTGTGAATTACAGACCATTTCAAATTGATTGATGAATAAAATAAGAAAAAACTTTGTGACTTTTGTTCAAATATACAAATTTAAATGTGACTGAAAGTTTCAAAAAGAAAGTGGAAACTGAGATTTTTAAATGAAAACTGGACTTAGAATTCTGAAAAAGGAAGTTTAGTTTGATTTATTTCTGCTCTCGCCTGCTAATTGTTGGGATATAATCTAGTGCCCTGGGAACCCAAACTGGACATAATTGGGTATAAAAAAAAATGAAGGAATAAATAATCCCAATTTGTTTTGCAATATACATTGTTGGAACCATTGTCACCTTTATAAATAAAGTGTAAATCATGAGAATCATTCTTATTTGGAATAAACATCACGGCTAAATATGTAGGTACACCTCCCAAAAATGTAATCCCTTGCTATATTTTTCTGATTGTATTCCCTTTTATGTTGAGATTCATGTGCTACTAGGTGTGAATTAGTCACAGATGAATGACAGGCTCTTAAGTGACAGACATACATATCAAATGAGGTTATGGAGGTAATGTTGATCCCATATCTCCAGGATCAGGGACTTAATGTCACCCTTCAAGATGGTAAGACTTTCTTCTAATAGCAACAATCACAGGGTATCTTAAAGAATTTAGGAGTTGACAGGATGAAATGACCTGCTGGGAGTTCAGACTTCAATCCAATTTAGCACTTGTGGGATTATCTTGGGAATAATGTTAGAGTGACCAGTGCAACCCTAGTGGTTGACCTTGAACAACTCCTGGTTGAGGAATGGGTGCCATCCCACAGCTAAATGCAACCAGGCGAGTGGCCAGCCAGCATGACGAAGTGCCAAGCTGTTGTGGCTGCATATGTATCTTCTACATGCTACTTAAACCTCTGACAGAGTAAAAGGAATAAAGTATAAAAATGATCAATATGTGTTGTTTATTCCTTATTACTGTAGGGGATTGTAATCATTCAATGCAACAAATAACTCAAAACAAGCACCAGGAGAATATTGCATGATATTCTGGCACATCTATTCAGGGCCTTTACCAACACTTTTGCTGTGTTTCACATTTCACATGTGCACAATCCTTTTGACTTATGCCGTGTATAGGTAATAATCATGATTTCCTACAGTGTATAGCCCAAATAGAATTGGCAGTATAAATGGGAAAGTCATTGACCAAGCACAGAATTTCTTCATTTCACATTATTTTTTTCTTTTTTTTTTTTGAAGGTGCTTCAGGACATCGGGAATTCCAGTCTTCCAAGTGTCTTTGATGTGCCCATTGGAAACATTTACATGGGAACGTACTAAATAAAAGTTGTTGTGTATTTGCTCTATACATCTAAAACTATTAAATATCTAAACACAGCCAATGCAGACTTTCTTTTTTCTTCTTCTGGGGCGATTATCTTCATAGGCACAAAACAGAAAATTCCATCAAATACATCCATCGTCTAGTCATATTTTCCCTCACACGTTAACAAAAACCACAGCATAATTTTGGCACATTTGTCATTTTTTCCTTGTGAAAGGACCATGGGATCCAGGTTAATAAGGTTAAAATTCACCCAGAGTACACTTTGTTTGTGCATCTCAGGAAAAAGTGCAGTACCCCGTGTTCTCCTGCAACATAATGAGAGCGTGCACTTGCTCTGAAAATGTTTGATTTCAAGGTGCTGTCTGTACTGATGAGCTTCCTCAGTCTTCTGTTTGCCAGAAATGTGGCGCTCCAGCCGTTTAGGTTTGGAGGTTTTGAGAGAGTTTCCTCGCATGCTCTCTTGTCATTTGGGCTTGTTGCAGCTATTTTAATCAAAATAAAGTGATTATGAATATGCAAATTGAGTAATTTACTAATTGTCGCAGCCAATCCTTCCCTGTCTGCTGCTCTTAATTAAACAGAAAAATTTGGGAAAAACTCATTCTGAGCCAAAACATGCCTGCCACAATGATGGTGGAAGGTCTTAGGTACACTGACTATCCTAGACTGAGACACTTAAATCAGCCCTCCTGTAGGCCCAGTCACTCCCTGATGTGGCTGCAACAATAACAAAAAAACATAGGTATACTCGTACAACGTTCACACAAAATGGTTTCAGAATGTATCGAAGTGCAAAAGATGAAAAAAAAGCAGAACAAAAATTCTGCAACAACCTGCTGAGTATCTTCCAACATGGAGCATCGTTGCCGGCTGCTATCGAGACTCGGTAACTGGCTTTATTTACTGAGCGGTTTGTGAAATTTTGGCCAAAAACAGCAGGCTGCACACAGCAGAGGACAGCACTGAACGGTGGCTGGGTTTAATCGCACACACATATCGAAGCGCTGACAAAACAAGCACGTACACATTAATATGCATGCACAATCAATGGGGAGCATGCAGGGATGCTTACACACACACACACACACACATATGTTAAGCTGCTCATTCTGATAGGTTAAGCTTCACTCCATTTGGTTAAATGTTTTGTTAAAGAAGAGCTACACCAGTGGAGGGAGGGAAAAAAGGGGGAAGAGGGGTAAATGGTGGGGGTCTCTGGTAGGAGGAGAGCAAGAAGAGAGGGGGGCATGGAGGGAATGAAGCAGGAAAAGAGCACACAAAAAAAGGAGATGGTGGAGGTGAGAGCAGGGAAATGGAGGGAGTAGGATTTTTGTTTTTTTAGAAAGAGAAGAGGGGAAGATTGTAGATGGAAACGAGAACAGTCGTAAAGGAGGACTTGATTAAGGAAGAACATTTAAAAAATGAACAATGAGGACTGGAAAAGGAAGAAATAAAAATACAGGGGATGTAAGGAAAGATTTAAGACTGACGAGACAGAAACCTGTGTCCATAGAAATATGGGAACAGACCACTTGATAACGCATTACATGTAAAGGCTGATTCCTTTTTCCGTTTTTCTGCCAGCGTCCGAGAGTGTGTACTGTTTTAAATTTTGCTGTCAGCCCTCATTTCCAGGAGTTCACACAGATTCCCTCAAAGATGTCCACGAAAATCCCGAAATTCACTGGACAAAAGTTCTGTTTTTAGGTGTTTGTGCAACTGGGGGGGGGGGGGGTGCTGTGCAAGAAAGTCAGCCATTATACACACATTTATCTTTCTGAGGTGCACTTTCTTGTATGATTGGTGTGGAAGCTGCAATCTGGCCCACAGAGGAATGTGTCAGATGGGAGACACACCTCAACACACTAAATATTTCTTAATCTTTTATTTCCTTGGAGGAAAACACCCTATTCTAACATTCCCCTATCCTATATGCTAAGTTTTGGGGTCTGTTGATCAAAATACATTTTAAAGCAAGAATTTCACTAGCTTAAGGGGTGTTTCTAAGATATGATTATGATGTTCTGAATAGTCAAACCTCAAACCTCAACAGTTAAAAAGCTAAAAGTTGCTTTCAGTGCTGCTTGTGACAACACCTGTGTGGTCCAACCATCTAACATAATGTTAAAAGATTGTGGTTATTTGACACACTTTTGTGAGATCGAGGGTGAAAGGAAAGGACTGAATAAATAGCAAAACAAAGGATGAACATAAGAAGAGGAACAGAGTTAAAAGAAAAGAACTGTAAACAAAGGGGAAAGAAAAGCACGAAAATAGAGAGAAATTAATGTAGAATGAATGAATACAAAGATTAAGTAGAGAAGGACGAAAGGGAAGGAAAAAACAATGGAAGAAAATAAAGCAAACGAAGGACACAAGAGGGGATGAGAGGTAAAAATGAGAAAATGGACAAAACTGGACAGAAAAGAAACATTAAGATCTTGCTCTTTCTTCTTTTAAATAATAGAGGGAGAAAGACAAAAGAGGGAATAAATGATGATGGGAGGGAACAGAAAAGGAAATCATAGTAAGAAATTGAAAGAGGAGAAGGATAAGTAAAGAAAGAGGGGCTGTAACCCAAGAGGAGATTGGTATTTCAGGAGGGAAACCAAAAATAGGAGTGGAGGAGCACTGCCAAACTGAAAGCAACAGGAAAGAAAACGAGGAGAAGGAGAAGAGATTCGTGGAATAAGTGAAGGAAGTAGGCTTGTCACGACCTGGAGTAGCAGAAGAGTAAGAGAAAGAGTAGAACAGGAGGAGACAAGGGAAGGATGAAGGGAGGGGGAAGTGTTGGGCTGGAAGGCCAAATAATGGAGCAGCTCATCTCATGGTGAATTTGAATGGAGGCTGAATTAATTTAAATCTCATCACGGCCCGCCCTCTAATACCTTATCAGTTCTGCACGGAGACAAGGGACGTAATCGCATTAGACCCGCCACTCTGCTCTACTGCGCTTTGCTACATACACACGTACACACTCACACACAAGCACATACAGTACCTGTGCTGGTATGAGCAGCTGTTGTACACACACTGTGGAAGTACTGGGGAGCATACTGTCATGACGGTGCCGTGTGTGTGACTTCATGCTGTGTGCGCATGTGAATTTAAACCAATACACCAGCAAGCAGGGTAAAGAAATACTCCCAATGAGCACACATCAGCAAGACAGCAGCATGAATGTAAAGACCCACATGCATGAATGTATTTGAGTTTCTATCACTGTGAGGACTTTTAGCAAAATCATTCCCCACAATTAAACCTGAATGAAACCAAACCTAGACATGATGATGATGAAAACTTAAAACAAGTCTAAACTCTAAAACTTCCCGTTAAACTGCTTCCGTAAATTGTGAGAGGTCCAAAGAAACTCAATGTTTCTATATGTCCTCACTAGTTAGATCCAAAATTTACGGTCCTCAGAAAGACAAACATACAAGTATGAACACACACATCAAATAATAAACTAAGACACACACAGCATGAAAACACACACTCATTTGCGCTACATCGCACACTCACTATGGAGACACACAGACAAATGGGTGTAAAAGCGCACACACTCATGCTAACACACATTTGTATGGAGCAAGACGAGCCGAGCAGTTACCTTCTAGGGGAAAAGGCTCATGGGAAGTTATGCGCTCGGCTGTTGACATTGGCTGCGATGGGACAAGCAGCTTTACAGCGCTCACTCCTCATACAGTACTCATGCTGAAATGGGCACACACACCTCGACTGCCGCCAAAAAACTCAAACACACACACACACACACATTCTAAACAAGATGGCGGGTGAGTTATAGGCTACGCACACTAAAGCACACACTAAAACAAGATGGCTGGGAAAGTCTGTAAGGATCTCCTACTTTTAAATGTTTTAGGTGTCCAGTATGAATATAAATATGGATAACATCACTCAAAAACACATGAAAATACAGATTTTTTCTAAGTCTAAGGCAATTAAAATACTTTTTTCAATGTTGTCACAGGCAAAGTCAGCAAAATCACCAAAACTTATAAGTGAGCTAAGATTTCCACTGTGTTACCTATGAATATAATGATATTTTTATTGAAAATGTTACTTTAGGAACATGACCTGACAGGAACTTAAAGGCAACTTTTGAGTTCATATGAATAATAGTATGTGTTAGGAGGATTTTTTTTAGAAATTATTCAAGAATCATAAGGGAAAATGGTTGAGCATGTTTATTCTGCTGATAAAAATATAGTATAAGCATATTGTATGCATACTGTATACTGACAAATGAGACAGAGTAAATTATGAAAACAGGTGTTCCATTAGCCAATCTAAATGATGCTATATAAAGGAGCATTGTTGCACATTCTTATCAAAACATTACATTTTCTGCTAGTGATTAGCAGTGTTAAATTAGCAATAGCACTGAGAACTAACATAATACTTTAATAGTAATAAGGAAACTATTGCCAAAAAATGCTTATATTAAAAAATTATGTGTTTTTTGTCACACATATGAAGTACAGCTTTATTAAACACAAGAAAGTTTGATGTTTAAAAATTTATTTTTAAGATTTTCTTTTCACATGTATCTGTGGGAAAAGAGAATCCTAATCCAGACCATGGATCAAACAGGAATGAGCAGGCTTCAGCTCTTACACTAATGTTAAAGGTATTATAAGTCTTAAAAGCTTGAAAACAGCATTCAAATCCAAATGCTATAAATTAAGCATAAAGAGGGAGTGATTAATTCCAAGGCTGACTGAGAAAAAGCCAGCCTGCACTTGAACTTAGTGAAGGTTTCCAACCCTTTTCAAAAACCTAACTGAACAGTGCAACTAATTATAATTTGTGGAGAAATGTCACAAAAATTAATAGCTTGTAGCATTGAAACAAATTATTTTAATATTGAGGGCAGATAAGTGATTTAATTTCTTACAGCTAACTCTGAAAAAAATGCTGAGGTCATTCCACAAATAATTGATTTATCTCTGAGGCTCTTACAAGGGCAACAGTAGAATAAATCTCTAAACAATCAACTTAAACAGTTAACAAAACAGAGGTCAAAGATCAGAATGTCTGAAATAACATAATTTTGCATTTTAGAAAGCAAACCACAGAGGAAAAAAATCATTTTAATAGAAAGTTAAGTTAAATGTCAAATTAAAATTCGATTTGCTTTAATCGATGAGACGCTGAATAGCGAGGGATGAGTCAAAGTCACTGAATAATTCTTTCATTACTTTGCTTATGCTGACTAAAAATATCTACTTTATGTAATGTCATATGATCAGTGAAAGAAATACCACTAACAAGAGTGAAGAAAACCAACAACGCCTTAGGAAATCTTTGCATCCCTTGACAGACAATTTTTTGAGTAGGGGTACGAGCGAGAAAAATATCCCCTTTTAATCAAGAATTAGTTTTTCCACTTATGCAATCCTGTTTAGTCTCAATTTACCATAAGATGAAAAATCCAAATGTGCCCTTTTATGTTTCTTTAGGCAACATATTGACCAGATGGAATGAATATTTTTTTCTGAACCAAATATTGTTAAAGCTTTTAGATATACAGACATGCGAATAAAACATATTTTCTTAAACATTTATGCAGTTTTTGCTGACAGTCTTGAATATTTTGTTGTACTTTTTGTCTATAATATTCTACAACCTGTAGCTAAGCAGGGAAATAGTCTTCAAAACAAGTTACTAAGTTTGAACAGAAATTAAAACATATTGCTTTACTGCACTCTTGTTTATTTGATATACTCATCTTTGCAGTGACACAGTATTTTATCCTTTTCATGTTAGACACAGAGCATCTGTCACCCTAATGAAACATAGACTTTATTATTTATATAATTTAGATCAGTTACAAAATTAAAAAAGAAGCCAAACTTGAAGTAGAAAGACAGTCAAAGTTGGCAACAAAAATAATTTCCGGGAAATAATCACATTCTGTAACCCAGTTATTATTTGCTGACATTGATATATTCCTGGAGCTCTATAATCAACTCTGATTTTCAATAGTGAACTTTCACCAACATTAACTACTAGTTGTAAAACTTAAATCATGAATCCATTTGCTGCACAAACAGTTAAATAACTGTCATCATGGCTTAAAAACCCAGTTTATACACTGCCACATCTGTCACTCATATTCCTTCTAGTTCTTATAACAGATTGGAATCATTTGATAAAATGAATGGATGGTATTTGCAGCTTGTAGGTCTTCTATCATGGGATCGTTTAGGCCTTTTCTATTAATACATACTTGCACAGGCTTAACTTGGCTCTACCGGGCTTCAGGGTATTTCTAATATAGATATTGCGCACTGAGTAGATACTTTTGCAGAACCTGCTTCATTGAGGTTCCAAGTGGGGATAGTCAGGTTCAAATTGTGACTACAGGCTGGAGTATTAATAGCGATCCAAGCGGCAGCTTCAGAACCAACATTGACGTATTTTCTGCAGGTCTGATTGTTGGCCACTTCATAATATCTCTGATCATGGCGGCCAATTTGGAACAGACACCAGTACTTTCTTCAGATCTGCAACATTTTTATAATACCTCTGATTCAGAACCTCTCCCACATCTGTGGGTCCCAAATTATAATGGAAAACCAGTAGTCGAGTAGAGTTGAGCCGATGGAGTAGAGCGGAGTAGGTACTAATGGAAAAGGGCCATTTTTTAAACTTCTATCTCAGAACAGTTATTTGTCCAACATGACGTGAACCATCTGTGTTTGAACTGTTGTTCATGGATGCATATGCCCATTAATGGATTAAACAGGCAAATGTAGCACTGGTAGTATTTGGAGCAAATGTTTGCCATATA
>JBAMHX010000019.1:20587741-20599478 GCA_037177515.1 Pseudomugil tenellus
TCTCCTCTCTGTTTCTTTGTCTCTTTTTCACTGTTTTGTTCCCTTTGTCCTTCTTTCTTTCACAACTTTACTTTCTCTCTCACACACACACACACACACACACACACACACACACACACACACACACTGCACTCCATGTGGACAAAGCCTTCATTCAGAGGAAGTTTTGGTCAAGCGGCTCGGCCTGCTGGTAAAACGCAGGAACCAATCCAGATCTGACTGACTGGTTTACATGGCTGATCGACCGGTTTTGAAGTATTTTGGTGAACTTGTTTTGTAACCTGGTCGGCCAGTTTTCAGCCGAGGTTTCGAGAACGTTGGCTCTAAATTTGGTTAAGGTGGTTTTTCATTTGGTAACAGGTCGATGATCAATTTAAGACTCACCTGCTGTTCTTGTACTCGATAACATTTTTTTTTTTTGTTGTACTTATTAACTTTGTTTATGGTTTGACTAGTGCATTATTTCGCTTTCTTAACATTGAAAGGATTTATTTCTTTTATTTTTAGATACAGACTTCATCAGAAACCAAGGCTGCTGTGATTATGTGGTTTTTAGATGCTGGTTGTTTATCCAACCATCCTATTTCTGTGACAACAACATCTCTTCAACATTTCTCACGGTTGACATTTTCACCTAAAAAATGTGTTTTTAATTGTAGCTTTTTTTTAAAATAAAGAACCTATTTTGAAACTGAATACAGAGATGCAGAGTTGACCATTTTCCAGCTCAATAATTTAGAAGAATAACATATGACTGACAATTCAACACAATTTAACTTAGACTTTTCTGACAGGGTCTTAAACCAGTTCCTGTTCTCAAACTGAACTTTCAATGAGTCAGAGTATTTGGACCCCCCAAAAAGTTCATTCTTAATCTGAAAACTGTAAACAGGATCCAAAAAACAGTGTCTACTTTTGAAGGAAAAGGGGAAGGAAAACTATTGCTGTGAGGAAAAACAGATTTTTGCAGAAGTGCAGTTAGATGTGATAATACACGTCCTTGTTTTGAGCTGGACAGTGTGATGGATCACTAACAAACAGATGACAGGTGTCACAACCAGAAGAAAGCCATCCGAGTCCTCCCAACTCTGGGTCCTCCAGAAATGAACAGGAGGTTGAACACATACAGTTAGTTTACGGATAAACATGTGATAAGCTGAGTGATATCCTCCCTCTTTGGTTCCGATTAAACTGGTGTGAATGCAGGCTGGTTGGTCAGAAAGCACCAAGGTCCTAAAACTCCAGAATGGGGCCAGAGTCAGAACAAAAACAGGAACCACATCTATCTAAAAACACAATATTAGCTCAAAAGGTCAACAATTATTAATATTTTTCTTGATATAAGTAACTTTTACTGACTGTTATATAAGTAGGTCTTCTTATAGAAAAGATTTTTAGATACTGGTGCCCTTAAAGCAGCACTATGGAACATTGGGAGATTTTTGCACTTTGGCACCCCCTAAAGAAGGCTAGTTCAGCACCTGTCTTGTATCCTGTGTCTTCTCTAAACCACTAAAAGTCAAATTCTTTCTGATGGGGTTCACTTCAGGAAACAAGGTTAAATAACCTTTCATTTATTGTCAAGCTGGCAAGTTTCTCTGAGTGTATCATTCTGTTTCTCCAGCTGCATATTTGAACACAAAGGATTTTGATTGACAGGTAGAGATCTAATCTCACTGGATTAATAAACAAATTAAAATAATGTTGACTTGCCAGGAAGGCAGCATAATAGGGAGGATATTAGCAGAACCAATGAGAAAGCAGCCTCAGGTCACCTGTTTGCTACATGTTGATGATCTCACATCCACATCCATTTAGCTGACATCCATTGTCCATGAAATATATATTTAATATATAATATAATATAATATATATTTACATATATACATACATAAGTCGTTATTAACAAAATTAAACTAACCAGTCCGACAAACTACCAGTCAGACATAAGCAGTCATTAATTTGAATGTACTTAATTATTTTGCATTATCGAATTAATTTATGTTTCATGAAGGTAGCTTTGCTGATGGGGGCGGTACCCCGGTGGCCCCTATTAACAAGCTGCCATTGGGTGAAAGTATAATTTAACGTTTATCTTTTTAAAATGAAACTCAATTTATTTTGCACTCTGGTTTTTCGTGTTGCTGACTGACAGATGCACTGAGTGGGTGTTCTACATAAATTTAGACAAATGCATACATTTTATGTCTTTTTATTTCATTTTTTTTTTTAATCAAAGATCACATTTGCTCAACTCTTTCTGGTCTGTAAATGAAAAGTTAGAATCCATGTGACTAACAGTACAGACTGCAGAAAAGGGAATTTTATTAGTTTTTGTTTCAAAAGTTTACTGGCTGCTTGGCTGCAACACAATTTTCCAGATTTACTGTGTGGCTGACTTGCATTTGCTGCCTGTTTGTGTCTCTGTGATAAAAGTTGCGAGAACAATACACAACATTTACTGCCAGATTGTGATGCAATCTGTGAGTAAGTATGTACATGGGTGTACATACAGCTTTTCAATATGATGCAATCATGACACAAATACTGTATGTGACGGTCTATATGTTGTGTATATGAGAATGTGTGCGTGTGTGTGCTTGTGTGTGCAGTCTGATGTCTGATGCAATGAAGATGCTGAGCAGCCAGCAGAAAGCAGCTACGTACTCCAATAAACAGATATCCTGGCATGGGGGAGTGCGTGTGTGGGAGAGGGAGTACTGTATTACTGCAAGTGTGTGCACTGTTGGTGGGTGAGCGACTGTATAAACAAGTGTGAAAGAGAAAGACAATGAGAGTGAGTACTGTTACACATGCAAAGAGGAAAAGAGTCGTAACAGGAGGCTCATTACAGCAGCAGGCGAGATGAATGCATGCATGTGTGTGTTGACCAGCTGGTGTTCCACATGTGTCCTGCAGAGCCGGTGAATCCAGCAAAGATCCACTCCCACAGTGGATCGCTGCCCAGTGTGTGTGTGTTAGCAAGGTCTATAAGCGTTTGTGTGCAAAGCTTAAAAAGGAC
The DNA here is from genome assembly GCA_037177515.1 of Pseudomugil tenellus. Taxonomy (NCBI): domain Eukaryota; kingdom Metazoa; phylum Chordata; class Actinopteri; order Atheriniformes; family Pseudomugilidae; genus Pseudomugil; species Pseudomugil tenellus. The sequence continues at coordinate 20,590,764 of JBAMHX010000019.1, forward strand.
CTGCCATTTGGTGGGAGTGTGATGAATGTGTGAAGTATGTATGAGTCAGTTTATTTGTATACGTGTTTATCTAACTACTCGGTATCAGAGCAGTGAATCCCCCAACAGGGAACAGTGCCTACAGATCACATACAGAGTTGGAACAAAAGTCAAGCTCAATGCAGTGAGTTGAAATGTGTTGAATCACAGTCAGTTCCTATTGAAGATCAGTGAAAAAGAGTTGCATTGATGTGCCGTCTTAATCCACCACACCAGGATGTTATTTGGCATCATAACAATAAAAAACTCGATCCCAGATTATTACTTTCTGTTCCTAAAATCAAGTCAGAATGCTATCCACAGTCAGCAAACGGACTAAAACATTCATCATTTTTTATCTTCATTTAAGCTATTTGTTCAATCTTGCATCTTACATCAAGCTCTTACTCTGTAAATATGTTTATTTGGGCTGTGAAATTGGACATTTTAACATAGGAGTTTATGGGGATTGCTCTCTCTAGCGGTGAGGGGTGAACTGCAAGTATTTCTACTTCCTGATTGACCTCAAAATCGGCAGCCAGAGATTGCCGCCTGGTTGTTTGCCAGATGAAGTAGGAGGTAGGAGCAGTTGTTTGTCAACCTGAAGGTTGGTGGTTCAATTCCAGGCTTCCCCTGACTACATGCTGAAGTGTTCTTGGGCAAGACGCTGAACCCTCTGACCCAAAAAATGCAAGTCGCTTTGCATAACAGCGTCTGCTAAATGACTGTAATAAAAGCGTGTCTGCATTAAACACACCCATTTCAACTATCTCACCAATCTCATAACTGTTCAGACGCCCTACGAGAGCAACATTCACATGTGTTGAAAACAAACTGCATGAACAATCCAGCACTAAGAGAACAAAATGATGTCATTTACATCAACACATGATTTGGCTGTAATACATAAACAAATAGCTAATTATTAAGATTAACCACTTAGCAGTTTGTTACAGGAATGGAACATCTCTCCTGCGTTTATTTCTAGCAGATGTATGATGTTCCAGTAAATGTTTGTCATTGGCTGCAACTTTAAAGACTTCTGAACCTATGTTAATATATTCTAGCAAAATTAAAAGTTGCTAATATATTGTCTGCTTCCAGAATTACTCACCTTATATCTTGTGAGATTGTAGAAGTATCAATAGAAGTAATGTAGAAGAGAGGATCACTAACCTTGCAAATATGCGCTGTGATGCGAAGTGCCAAAAGGGAAAAAGGCTGGCAATCAAGAATAACCTCCAGCAGCTCCAAAACCTGCCATACAAATGCCAGTTTTAAAATAGTTGTCAAATCAAATCAATCAATCTTTTTTTTTAGAGAGCACTTTTCATACAAATGTAGCCCAAAGTGCTTCACATATTAAAATCTAATTTTTAATATGTATAAAACCTTTACACATTCAAGCACAAAACAGCATAGATCAATAACACACTTCTGATCGCTCTCCTTTTCACACATAATCACACTTGTATTTTAAAAGTGCACGTAAACACCAGCTTCTGTATTTTTACCAGAAACAAAAATATAAAAACATATATTAAAGATAAAACAACAATGAATAATCATCTGGCTTGACGCTGAACAGTATTTCAGTTTCTTATTAATGTAAAGTACAACTTCAATTTTTTTTACAGAAATAAATCAGCTTTGGTACAGAAATAGTTAACTAAATGCAAAATGGTGTGGAAAAAATAATCAGTAAATTCCAACATAAATAAGTAAAGTATTTGTGCTTATTGTGTTGGGAAAAACTTTAAAACATTGCAAAATGTATAAGAATAAATTGTGTTGAATATTGTCACAGTTGTGAAGTTCCCTCAGATAACCTCTTCATTAAAGAAAATGAGAGAAGATGAGTAAAGTGATCAAACTCACAGAAAAAAAAAAAAAAAACAAAACTGTTGGCATTTGCATAAATAATCTGGGAAATGTGCGTCAAACTAGAGCCTCTCAGAGGGCAAAGGTCACTGTAGAGGGTTCACTAGAAGGTACAGTTTACCCTGTAAAGCCTATTAAACAGATATCTAATATCATTGTTTATATGTGCGATTAGATTTTCAATAAGCTGTTGGTGGGAATGATACACTGGTGAAACTGGGATGACTGTGCTTTGTGTGCTTTTTTTACTCCTACTGTTAAGTGGGATTATTGTGTATCGTCATGTAACATATGCAGGTTTAAACTTCAAACCAAATAGCACTTCAAGCTCAATAAATATTTATAAACTCATAATTCTGGGAAACTGACCAGAGCCGTGTTGGAGAGCTTTTTCCCCAACACCATTCCACCATTTAGTCCTCTACATAAAACTCCCTACACGGTCTGCAGGGGTTATTGGGTAAACTTGTGGTTATATTCCCAGAAGTACCATGTGATTAAACGATTGAACGGATACATTTAGTTGATCAAGGTGATGAGAAGGTACAAAAATGTCAACAACACATCTGGCATTTTAAAATATAAAATATTAAATAACCGTCAAATGTTAATTGTGCATCTGTAGGTCAGGAGGAAGACCAGTGTCTTACCAAGCAGAGAGTCGCTGGATCACTTCTTCTGACTACATGCCTAAGTGGCTTCGGCAAGACAACGAACCCAACGACCCCCTCCAATGTGTCTATCAGGGTATGAGTGCTGTCATAGTGTGTGTGTGTGTGTGTGTGTGTTAAAGTGCTTTGAACTGTCAACATGACAGGAAAAGTGTGTCTATTTACCAAGAAAAAATGAGTCTATTTACCATTGAAAACCACACATCCCTGATGGGAACAGAACTTCTCATGGAGTAAGAATTGACCAGATCAAAGCAAACTTTTACTTACGGCCTGAAGAACAAGAACGTCTCGCTTCTTGCAGTAAATGTAACAAGCGTGAGTGAGTGATTTGGACAGTGTGTTCCTAATTTTTGCAACCACTGTAACTTCTCATTTACATTTTTATTTCAACATCATGTAGCGACACTTTGGCATAATCATGTTTAAGAAACTGTCGTACTGTCTGCAGAAGCAGAATACTACTCAACAACACCACAGATATTAAATATAAAGTGCTAATATGATTCGCATATTGATCATTTTTTAACACACCCAGAAAAGCTTTAGTGTTGGTGAATCACTCAAATTAGTCACAGCATAATTCAATATGAGCACAGTGAGTCAGTGTACTGATTGACTGTATCTCGAATGAATACAGTTTCAGTACAAGTAGTTGATGTGTGTACCGGGAGTATCTCTTATTACATTGTTGTACTTTAATATTGTCTGCTTGCTAGGTCAGATATTTACGAATGGTAACTGTGTGTGTGTGTGTGTGTGTGTGTGTCTAGAGGCAGTGCAGTGGAGGGAAGCTAATCCACTAAAGTAGCAGAGAACTGACAGAGTCAGAGGTCATTATCATTCACACATCGATGAACGCAACACTTACAATAGTGGACCTGCAGTATGCATCCTTAGCACACACATACGAGACACACAAACGGAGCAGATTTAGTTACACTGACACACACACCGTGTGTCTTAATATTCATTTTGCTTTGTGTATTTTTCTTCTTTCTTGCCCTACTATACAAGTACTCATGTGAAGCTGGAGAAACACCCCTTTGGAGTTCAGCTCTTAGTTCTGTCTGCACCGCCTCTCTACCAAACTAAACCTGCTACAACTCAGCCACCCACCCACTGAAACGCACACACACGCACACAACAGATGGGTTTTAATCTCCTGTTGCCATAAACAAACAGAGAAAAAGACCACTGTGAGTCGCTGTAATTTCTTGTCATCCAACATCCTGTTAATTCCTTCAACAGCGACAAACAAAACTCCTCCGAGTCCCACACACAGCACAACCAGCAAAACGCAAACAGGCGTCGTCTTCGAACAGAGATGAGCAGAAAGGAAGCTAATTCTGCACAGATGTACGGTTAACCAGTTGGCACTGCATAAAATATCATATTTACTACAATACAAATTCAGTTCATTTTTACCACAGCTACAAAGGCAGGTCAGAAAACCTGCAGTGGCGATTTCATCTTCTGCAGCCGGTACTGGTTCGGTTTTCCGAGTCATGCTTTTTGGAAACCAGTTGCCATCCTGATAACTGCTCGTTCAGTGGAGCAGTTTGGTCTCCACAACAACAGGCGGTACTGGCATTGAAACAGAAAATGCCAAAACTCCAACCCTCACGGAGTTAGCATCTGGACTGGTCTTAAAGAGCAAGCACTGTTCCAAGAGTCTTAATCTCATTGCCAAAATGAAAAATTCTACTTAAAATGTTGCAGAAATGAGCAGATAAGTATGCATTTTTTGTTATATGAAAATGTTTTAAAATGGCAGTGCTTTCAGTAAAGAATGAAGTTAGACTGCCACTATGTGCTTGTGTCGTAATCCAAGCATCTCTGTTCAAGGAGAATTCCCACACCGGCTGTTTCTATCCAGCTGCTGAGTGAATTGGAAACAAACATTTGAACAGTTGCTCAATGGAAATTTTACAAAAGGGCACTTTTGCATCATCTGGCATTGGGTAAATAAACAGGTTCAGGCTGTCGTGTCAGAGTGTCTAGTGCTGACAAAATATAAAAATAAAAAACAATTTAGAAGAAAAACACATTTTTCATCCACTAATATGCAGAACAACCATTTTTCAAAAAATAATAATAATAATTGTTTTTAGATGTGGAAATTTCTTTCATCATATAATGTGGATAGATGTGGATATTTCTTTCATCATATTTTAATTTGCAATGTCTATCTTGGAAAAAAAAGATTACATACTAGTTGTGAAAGGAAGATAGAGAACAATCCAGTGTTGACTTCAAAGCAAACCTACTGATTTACCATCTACAAAAGAAGATCTATATTTTTTAGATCAATACCGCAGACATAGAGAAGGCAAAAAAAAGTAAAGACTTGTCTGGCTTTGCGAGTTTGTTGTAAAGAACTGCAGGTAAACTGGTGTTTTTAAATGTTGAAACGCTGTGTATTGCACCTTTTATTCCTATGTAACAGCTATAGAGTTACACATTAACGTTACAAGTTCAGAATGAACCACGTCCATATGAGTTTATTTCTATGGGATACTTTCTCATCGAACTGAGCATGTTTGCAGCATCATTAACAGCTAGATAATGGAACAGTATGGGATTAATGTAGTTATGAGGTTACATGTAATTTTTCCAATAATGCTGCAACATGGCAATCCATCCAGTGTTAATTAAAATGTTCATTTTGAGCAAAAAAGTGACTTATGGTCAAACCCATTTTCCTTAAAATAAATTTGCTCTGGAATTTCAGACCACAGGTTGAATACAACTGATTTAGAGAAAATAAAATATCAAATGTATTTAGTTGCATTTATTATCTAACTTTACCCCTCAAAGAAATATAGTTAGAGGGGTAAATGAATGGTAAGTTTGGGAATCTGCTATCGATACTAGTTGGTTATTATAAAAAGTTAATTTACTAAGTTCCTTAATTGAGTTAAGCATCATTTAAAGCATCAAAGTATCAATAAAGTAAATTCAGTCTGGTCTACAAACATGATGGCTGCCTTTTGGTTTGAAATCCAATCTCTTAACGCAGCGCCCTGACGTTGCCTGGTTCACTTTAACAAAAGCACAAAGCCAAGAGGAAGTGCTTTGGAAGGTATCAAAGTTTCAGTACAGTGCACCACTGCTCTACTGGAACTCCCCCCGCCTCCCCCCCCTGGATGAATTACTTGAAGAGAATCAAGATGTTGTTACAGAGAAAACAAGCTCTGGCCTCTCAGAGAACATCAGTGAGTGTAATACTGCACAGATGTAGGCTCAGTGCAACTCCCACTCTGCTCGCTGCTCTGTTTTCAAGTAGAAGAAGCTGCTCAGAGAACAAACACTGACCAACACAATCACACTCTGCTTTTCAGAGCATGTCGACAAGCTCCGCTCATTCTATTGGTTCAAGCGTCTGTCTCTAATTTAATAGTAGAATTCCATCAAGTGCAAAGAAACATGCACTGCATTCTTGCTTTTTGCTGAAGAAAGCAGTTCTTAAAGGTTAGATGTTGTCGTGGAAAACAAAACAGCACAGCAGAAAGTGACCAGAAGCAGACCATTTTCTGTTGATTGGTAAACAGTTGATCACTGTCAGGTATATTTATGAGCTTTTGAGATACATAAACAAATTCTTTCAGAAGTTCTGACATGTAAGTCGTGAAAAACCTGAGGCTTCCTCCAGGCATAGGAAAATAATTACTCATGTGTTACATTATGTATGGCATTTATATGACGTTTCTACCTGAATGAAAAACAGAAAAATCCCAGAAATGCATTAAAATTATATTAAACTCTGAAGGGCTTCTTATACCTGTGTAAAAGCAGTTTTTATTTGCACTAAAACCTAACAAAAGTTCAATATCTAGGTCCTAGCATATACAGTAAACGGCTCCAGCAACCCAAACAAACGAGGCATGCTGCCAAAAGTTGTGCAACAGTGCTCAGGTTAGATTTCGCCTGCAGGCGATCATACTATTACTCAGTCCAGGTCTGGCTGCCTCTATTGTTTCAACCCTTAAGGAGTTTTTGTTGTTGTTTTCCTTTTTTTGTGGTAAATTCATGCAGCATTAATGTAAATTAGATTCTCAGAAATCCAGCTTACAAAGGGGGAATGAGCGGGGGTAATACTGTACAGATGGAGCTTCAATCCAAGTCCCACTTCTCTGCATTTTCTACATTGATATCGCTCCATGCTCTAAGAGGTAGAAACTGAGCGATCAGGAGGGAGTCGAATTCACAACCAACCCAAAACAACTTCCAATCTTTGTGTGATTATCCAACAGCAAAGGAATAACACAACACACAAAATCTGCTTCGAATTGCATGTTTAAGAAATACTCAATGAGCACGGACAAGAAAACGTTACAAAAAATATCTACAAATGTGGCATTGCTCTGAAAAAAAGACTAAATTTCATGGGCAAGACATTTCTGTCATTTCTGTTTCTTTCTACTCTGTTAGCCCAAACATCAGGGAATTGAGACAAGCCTGCACTGCAAATGGAACTGAGGAAAAAGCTCTTCCCTCTCCCCCTTAAACCTTCACCTCCAGTCCCTCAGCTGGTCATCTCAGGATTTAAAAAAGCCAAGAGCTACTCCTCTAAAAGGACTATTTCCCTCCACAGTAACAAGTACAGACCCAAGAGTCAAGAGATGACAACATGGACTGTACAAAGGTGGGAAGATTTCTCATGTACGACACATTTGTTGCATCCATTCTCCCACAAAAAAAAGTAAGTGTACGATAAATGTTCACTGTTGCTGCCTCTACGTGCTCTGGTTGTGCAAACACAATGTCTGCAGGGAAAACGTGAACTTTTTGTGGAATCCAAAACCTTAAGAAAACAAAGATCACTGGAGTTAGGCAATTACGCTTTTTTTCTCAGCAAAATCTTTAAAAATTAAACAAGTTGCATGTTGTAATTTTTACATGGACTATATTTAGCCTCAGGAAAGTGGAGATTTGTGAGTTTTATGGATAACAAATGCAGAAAAAGTCTCACAGCGACAATCAATAGGGCATCTTTTCTGCCCTACCCAGCTATACTGGAATGCAGGGCACAGCTAACCGTATATTTGACTAACATGCTTTGTATGTTTAAAGTCTGTGCAAAGAAATATGAAAGAGTTTCTTTGCCAGCAGCTGTGGTCAGGGCCTTCCTTTGCGCTGGATGGGTGCGAGGCTTTTCCTGCCTTAGCTGTCCTGCGCTCTGTGCCAGACCTTTGGATCCCAGGTTCCTCTCTGGCTTCGTCTGATGTTTCCTGGTTGAGTCGTGGTCCCCTAGCGAGCACATGGTGCATCCCTGTTGCATGGACACACATGCACATACACACATGCGTGCACTCGGTGCATCTGTCTCCATCTGCTTTCGGCTGGTTCCAACTGGTGTTTCTGTACGTTTCCCCCTGCAGATGCTTTTGATGATTATTTGTTGAGCTTTGTCAGAGGAGCTGCCGTTTGCTACATGCTTGGACGTAGCAGCTGGACTCTGAATGGTGCCTGGTCTTGTTTCTTTTATTTGCTTGTTTTCTTTATGTATTTCTTTTGGTCCTATTAAAATAGTTTATACTATCTCTGTAGAAACTGTTGGGATTTCGGCTCCCTCGATTTTCTCTTCCATGTCTCATTTCTATCCTTTTGTATTTTTTTCCTCTCTCCTGTTTTATTCTTTTCTTTCCTTTATTTCCTCTGTAAGGTTCAGCAATAATGTATCGGTTAATATACCAGAATTAATTAAGTTAAGAAAAATCACTAAAAAACATAATATTAAGGGCAGTGTTAAAACTGAGATGCCTCCCTTGATATAGCAAATTTGTCGGCACAATTTGGCAGACAGACCACCGTTCTGAATATTATGTTGCTGGACGAGAGGAAAAAAAGGAAAGCTTTGCTTGGCAACCCAGATTTAGATGTAAACTGTGGGGTTACCAAGCTTTTTCAGTTGCTGCTGCAATGGCTCTGGAATAAGCTGATCCACTTATTATCTCAGACCTGGAAACTTCTATTTCTTTATGACTGCTTCTTCGTCAGTGGTACGATGACCCCTTTATTATTATTATTATTATTATTATTATTATTATTATTACTATTATTAATATTATTGTTATTATTATTATTATTATTATTATTATTATTATTATTATTATTATTATTATTATTATTATTATTATTA
>JBAMHX010000019.1:20629794-20655352 GCA_037177515.1 Pseudomugil tenellus
TATATATAAACTGAAAAAAAAACTAGAAAATTTGCTGTGACATACAGATATGTGCATATACCTCTTCCTGACTGGGCTGACTTTTTTCTGCTTTTTGTCTGAAAGTACAGCTACAATGGCTGTGTGTCTAAACTTGGTCTCAGAAGAAAACGGTTGTAGTAACCTCACATATATCAGTCAGAATCATTTTTTTGTATTATTTCAGAGAAAAGATTCATTAATGCTGTATGCTGAAGACGGATATGGATGTTTTTGTTGGTTTTCTCCACCTTTTGTGCACGGAATTTGGTCGGTTTTTGGAGTTCTTGCATACCCTGATGTAGGGCTGGGCGATAGGACCAAAATCTCATTTCCACTTCATTTTATATTCCCGTAATACAATAAATTTCTGCAAACTTGACTCTTATAATGCGGGAAGTTCTAGCATACAATTACAGCGGTGTCTAACAATGTGTAATGGTGTTTGCATTGGAGCTTTTAAAGGACAAAACATGCCAAAACAAACTAAGGAAGAAGAAGATGATTCAATGTATTTAATAGTCACACAGGCTACAGACATTTACTGTACTGCCTCTTTTTATGTCTGACTGTACAATTCCAAAAAATCGCCATGTTTGGTTGTCTGAACTCAGAGTAGATGTGCTGGCCTACAACAATGCTAACATAAAAGACATATGAATGTATGAGGGCACTGATGTTTTAAATGGATGTACCGTATTATGTAAGTAAATGGAACATCAACGTGCCTTAAATGCAACTTGAACACATTACCAGATGTTAGTGATTATTTCCTCCTAAAAGAAAACCACATTACTTCCAGTGAAACCAGGATACCCTACAGCAGCCTAGTTCAACTGGGAATTGATAAAGTCATGTATGATGAGTTACTGTGCAAAAATAGAAGCTAAAAAGGTTACCATGAGTAGCTTTACAGATGTGTTGAAGGAGGCCTTTTCCAAGTTAATATCTCAGGAAATGTTATATCAACCTATTTCACTTATCAACACTCCTGTCAATCATCAGGGCAAAGAGAATAAGAGGTTAGCCACCAAATTATCCCAAACATCCAGAAAGAAGTGAACTCTGAGGAATTATAGGAGGGAATACTTCACTATAAAACTAACTTAATCTACATGGAAACTACCTCGACTTTCACAGTCCACATTCATTTTAAACAAAGAAAGAATCATAGCAGAAAATAGAAGTAGTCTTTCAAGGTTTAATAAAACGTTTGTCCACAAAACAGCAAAATTAAGGACTGATTTATGATTTTTTTTCTCACTGCTGTGAACCTGACTTAGATGGAGCCGTGCGAAATGGATGGATGCTCTTTGGCTATTGGCTCACAGAGGATTAGTCTGTTGAAATAGACGTCTTGGTAATAAGTGGTCTCTGCTTTCAAATGACAACTTGTTTGTGGAATTTCCTTGAACTGAAATTAAGAATTATGAAGTGTTGTTCTCTTCTTTTGGTTTCTGCATGTCCTTATAGTTATTTGGGCTTTGATTTTTTTTCCTGCCAATACTTGCTTTTGTCTTTTTGTCTCTGTGACACTTTGCTCTGTCACATTTTAGGACTGGCAACTTGTGGGGTGTGCAAAGACCTGCAATGATGCATGAATCTCATGTTGCCCCCTGTGCAGGCAATTCTACATGGAAAGATCTTAAAGAACATTTTAAGATTTGATATTTAGGAACTTTTCCCATTATTACCTTAAAATCACCAGGTAGCGACTTAAAACTAAAGAGACTGGGTAGTGGAGAGAGGAGTCAACATAATAATAGTAATGTATAACCTGCAGGGACACACAAAGCTCAGAATTCCTGAATTACAGCGTTTGCTGACAAAAAGAAATCAATAGTGTTTAGTTTCTACTCTTGCTCTGCATTAATACATTAAACAAATTTACATTATTTTGCATTAATTAAGAAATAAAAATCTAAAATTCCTTACTAAAAAAAGTAATGATGTTTAAATAACATGTCAATAAAGACATAAAGGCTTTTTTCATTTAAATATATAAAGTTGCTTTTATTTAACAGTAGCAGATAAGACAACATCCGACTGATTGTTATAATCTGAAAAGCATTTAAAGAAGATACAGGACACAGGGCGGATCCAGAATTATCTGGTTATAGAGAGACTTAGTCAGAAAATCTGCCAACGTTCAATTGCAGGATTTAATTGCATTAAGTATTTAAAATGAGTAGAATAAAACGTGTAAGAAAGAACATATTCAGCTTATTGTTATTTACATTAAAAAAACAAACAAAAAAAACTCTTCTTTCTCCACATTTCAGCTTTGGACATGATTTTCAACATATATCAAAAAGAGAACAAAATTGTTTTTTTTTAATTGGCTAATAAATAAATCAACTAACCGTTTCAGATAGGGTGAAAGCCATGATTTATTGATGATTATTTTATTCGCTCCTTCATTTCTCATTTAAATGATCATTCTTTTGATTTATAATACATTAAGAATCATACAGATCCCACAGAGTGATGTTTTCATTTGGAAAGATCGGTTTTATATAACCAGCAGACTAAAACCTTAAAGTCTTGAGTGGAAAACTGTGATATCATTCAAACTTCTGTTTCGGAATGTAAAACATATAAATGTGAAATACTCATGTTCCATCTAAACTAATACAGAATCCATCTTTTTACTAACACATTGAGACAATTAGACTACAGTCTGCTCCTTCGGACTTCATATCAAAAAAATGACCAGGGTGGAATAACAAAGAGGCCGCAGATTTCATTACTGATCTGGACAGCGGCGAATTCCTAGACAGTTATTGGTGAACAATACCAGATACCTTGTGTTTGTGAGGACTCAATATGTTGGGATGACCAGTGCTCGACTGAGCTAATAACAGGATGGGACAAAGAGGCAACGAGCTGAACAAAGACTGAAAAAGAAAAAAAAACCTTTCCCCACATGCTGAGAAAGTAATAAAAACAGACACAACAGCTGTGGCTGATCTGGAAACATCGGGTTTGCAGGCACGTGCAGAGACACACACACATAAATTTAAAAACATCTAATAAAATTTCATTGATTGTATTATGTCTGCTTGTGTGCCAAAGGTTTCCAGCGTAACACATCTGCAGCAGAGTAATTCAGTCTGACAACGTCAATAATAATGTCCGGCATTAATTCTGGAGTTACCAGCAGATATTCGGCTGTCCTGTCGCTATGTTTTCTGTTCTGCATTTTACTCTTTGCAACCATAATGACCAGAAGAACAGAGTGATCGTTATAAAGATTAAAGTATAAATGTCCTCTAATGCAGCTTAAAATGTCAGCTTTAAAGCATGAACTCCAAGTGACCCAGTCCCAAACTGTTCTGTTGGCAAACTGCCATCATTGAAAGTATGCTGAATTTACAGTAGCATTTCCGTTTAACCGTGAACTCATGAGCACATAATAAGCACTAAATTATTTCTTAAACTGAAGAAAAATGAATTATCTGGTCACGCACAGCCAAGCTCTTAAGGAATAAAGAATGTTTACTTTTTTCATTTTGCAAATGCATTTGTTTCAATTTATTTGACAAAGACATTGTGGATATTGGCACAGAGTTGAAAAATATGCAAATCAGGGCTGAGTTCAGATTTGACTGAAATATGAGTCAGAGTTAATATGATTTTTGACAGAAATTGCAGCAATCAGAGTCTAAAAGCTTTAAAAATACCAAGACAAATCAGCTGGCTGAACTACAAAGATAAATTTGTGGAAACAATTCATTGTCAAATTTGCATTAAATTTGACAAAAGAAAAATATGTGGGCAATAAAGCCGTTTTACTTTAAACATAAGCTCAGTCTGTTATGCTACTGACTTCTTTTTGGCTCAGCTCCTTCATATTTCTGGCATCACTTAACCCTTTGAGCCATGCAACCTTCATTCAGGCGTCTGGTGAAGAATTGCACAACTATAATGAAATGACTACATCACTCCAACAACAAGGTCTCTTTGAATACTTAGAGTTATACTTCAAAAGAAATACTTCTGAATATCATACTATGGCAGATAGTACGACTGAAAAACGTTTTACACTTGCCTAGAAAAATAAAACAATAAAGATAAATTTCTCTTGAGTCACGCAGCTGTAGATTCATTTGAAGATGCTAGCTGTAGCGCTATGCAGGACTATATTTAAGTCCCACTCCTACTAAAATTCTGTCCATTACCTCCCGCTACCCCTGCTTGTCTCTTTCGATTCCTTCAACTCCCATAAAGTATGCCTCCAAAGCCACCTGTTTCTGCAGACTCAAGCAAAGTAAATTCATTTTATGTGCACTGTTTTATTAGAATTCTATTACTTGGTCAAATATAAAAAGGAATCAATAGAAATATTTGCCTAAACATTTTTCATATAAAAAGCAAATCTATCAAAAAACATGTGTTTATCACACTAAATTGGAATAAGAGCTAGAGAGAATTTTCCTTTCTTTGGTTTAGTTTTATTTTCTCCAGCCTTGATTCGGATACTAACCTGATTTGCACTCTCCATCAGACAGAAAATCCGCGACCCAGTGTTTATTCTTAACCACCCACTCCCGCCCACTGAATCCTTAAAATCACCTGCTCCCACAAGATTTCTGTTGGGTCCAAAAGCACCCACGGGATCCAAGTATCCATGCATGGCTCTGTTTTAAATCTCATACTGAATCACAGTATGAATATCTGGACATAATTCAATTTAGCTTTATTTGTATACCGTTATTTCATGACAATGTCCACTCAGGGCACTTTACAGATATCAAATTGAGCCACTTCCTAATAAATGGCCTATGTAAGGGAAATCCAAAAGATTGGATCGAAGATTCTATGCAATCTCCCATTCTGAGCATGCATGAATATGATTCATTTTATAAACAAATCAATAAATTGTTATTATCTCAAGTGGATCGATGAGGTTTGTATTCTACTTGTCCAATCAAAAGTAAAATGCATATGTTGTCAGATGAGGACCATTTAGTAATACAGAAAAATAATAACAACAGGTTAAAAAGATATTTTGTCATATTTAAGCAGCTGAAATAAGACAAGTGACTTAAAGATGATCATCAGTTCACAGATATTGTTTCACAGCAATGCTCTACAACATTAAGGGACAATATTCCAAGAATGGTTGGACATTTCTGCAAAAATGCTCAATTTCATGAGAAGAAAAAACATTGCTGACTGGAAACAAAATGTCAGGCCAACTGTAAAGCATGTTGGAGGGAGCATCGTAGTGTGGAGCTCATTTACTGAATTCAACATGTTGGACAGGAGCTTGTACACACATACATGTACATACGGCACATTCTACTGGTTTATATGTGTTTGGGGCCAATCCATTAACACATATCATCCTCCTTGCACTAAAGTCAATGCATTAGAGTCACGTTAAATCTCTTTATCTTAAAAATATCTAAATTCTTAACAACAGCCTAAAACCAATAAGTTCTCACAGGTTGGTGTGCAGCCACAATTTGCTCCACATCACATATGACAACGATGGGCATACAACCTATAGCAGAGTTTACTTCCGTTCGACAAAAAAGTGATGCTAAATTTAAATGTAATATTGTATGTCAATAAATTCAAACCACATTTGACTAAACAAAACTGACCTCATTTATCACAAATGTATATAAAGTACCGGAATCATTATAAACGTAAAATGATTAATGAATGGCACCAGATACTCAACAGATATATACTAGTCCTGGCTATTAAACAGCCACTTATATCAGTAGTTTCAAACTGATTTTATTCTGGTGACACAAAATTAGTTGATCTCAAGTGTGAAAACCAAAAAAATAATAGCATGATAACCTATACATAAGAAAAAAAGCAAGTTTCCCTTTGTTTTATGGCAGAAAAGTACATCATCAAAAGGTTTATATAGTTACTGAAATATTATTTTAGAAAACATGGAAAATTATACATTTTATGCAAAAAATGAGTAAAATAATAAATAATGATAAAAAATCTAAAAATAAAAGAAATCATAAAATATTCAATCTCTGGTATCTGAAACAGAAAACAATAGTTGTTTTTTACTTTTTTGTAAGATGCTGCTAGTTACATTAGATGTACAGGTACGTATGTGTACATTTTCACAACTGTGTAATATTCCTGACCACCAGAATGGACTCAAATCAACATACAAACTGAAGTAAGACATATAACAGATAAAAAAAAGTCATCATTCTGCCTTGATAAATTCTTGTATTCAAACATAAACATATAAACTTTCACTTAGAAACACTTATATACTGCTTTTGTTTAAAAAAAAAAAAACAAAAACTATTCTTATGGTCTTCTGGGTCATTTTCTATGTCACCACACTGATTCTGAGCTCCAGATTGGACCCCCTGGCATGTTATTTCTGGCCTCCTGGGTTTACGTGACATCCATGACCTTTATTATCTTTATCAGGTTTTACAAACATTCATAACATCTACATATTAAAAAAATAGATATTTTTCTTTTTTTCGAATGTCATGAGGATCAACATGAAAAGATGATTTATCAAATATTTAGAAGAGATAAACCCACCGTTGTGCACCACAACAACTGCAGGGGCCCTTTTGATAATGTCACATCCATCACAACATGACTGTATCATGACCATCAGTACTGATATGATTTTAAAATGGCGCCTTGATCTTCTAACCAAAATTAGATGCTCCTTTGGTAGAGCGCAACAACACTGACGCCCATTTAATATGATGGTGCACACATCCCAAAAAATTATTTTTAATTAATATTTGTGCTGGATTAAAAAAAGTAAAATCAAACTGTGAACAATTACAATTAGTGTGGATTTTTCTTTTTATTGATATATGAGTGCATTTTCCCTGAAGAAAGTATTGTTTGAGCATTTCAGACTTTACTAGACATTCAAAGCAACAGATCAACAAACAATAAGGACTCAGTGAGCCCACAACAAAGAGCCCCCACTTAATTCTCCCCTCCCTATGTGTAGGAAATTACTTTGGTAAAAATGTATTTGATGCAGGCACATTTTGTTTTTGAATAACAAAACATGAAAACTCACTGTTCCAAGTATTCAACACAACTGTACTCCGTGTACAGCAGACAGGATGCAGACAGTAACCCTGACCCAAATCACAAAGAAGAAGAAAAAAACACATTTGTCAAATGAATGAGTCGATTAAGAGTTCTGATTTAATACTTAAATAGGCCGTCTACTGAAAGCTTTTAAGCCCCTCCTCTAGATTTGTATAAATACAGCATCTAAATACTCAGGAGCTCAGGACATACCGTTCTGTGGTTGGTGTTAATCAGGGGAACCGTTAATGGTGCTAACGTCACTGCCGCAGCTTCTCGCACATTCTGCGTTCTTTTAGTGATTAAACTGGCTGTGGCAAGGTTCAAGCTCCAGCTCAGGTTTGCTAATGAGCGAACAAACTGCCTCTAATAGGACTGTGAATGCATAAACACACTAATGTGGCTGGTTGAAGTCCGACTGGAGCAATGTGCTGGTGCTGCCCAAGCCTGTTACCAGCCAATTACAGGACCAGCATGGCAGAGCTGAGGACTGAGTGAGGAAGATGAGGAGGAGGGGGTGATAGGCAAGGCAAGGGGGGGAGCTCATCATTATCACTGCACATGCTCAGTGTGACTCTTGCTGAAGGGGGTGTGGCGCTTTTAGTGTGTGTGTGTAAAGGAGTAGAAGGAGGGGAAGAGAAGAAGCATGAGGTGGGTGGATGTTTGACTCCATTCCTCAACGTCCATCCCCAGGGGATCACACATTGTTTGTACTGTATTTTTGCACCACATGACTTGCAGATTTTTTTCTTTTTAAACATTTTTCTCCCCACATTCCTTTTCCTGTCTCCCTCCTCCCACTGCGGGAGCACCGTTCTTGCCAGGCAGGAAAAGCTAAACAGCTGTGGCAGTGCTGAGCAGTTCCCCATTAACCATGGAATTATGCAAGCAGGAAATTCAAATAAGATGCAGATGAGTGGAAGAGCAAGGCTCCAACCAAATACCTCTTCTCTCATCAGAAAAAAAAGAAACCTGAAGGGAGGCTCCAGACTGCAGACCAGCTCTACCCTGCAGCCTGGTTCCAAGTCCAGCAACTCCCCAACATTTCGGCTGTCAGCTTCCCCTCATTTAAAAATGGCATGCATTAGTAAAATAAATAAGATTAATGAATGCCTCCTTTGACAAGATGCCTCTCGGCGCCAAAGGAAGGCAAAGAGTGTGGCTGTTTAAAGACGGAATATGTAATATTTTAACACCACTTAATGATCAACACATTAATCTTGAGACATTAATTATCTAAAACACACAAAACCGTCAACAGCAAGACAGTCAGGATCCATCAGTGTGTGCTGAAATTTTAATGTTATGATCCATCTGGACGGTTCTAACAGGAAATCTGCTGAATATATTGGGAAGGAAGTAAATAAAAGGTGCAAGATTAGAAATAAAGGTATGAAGGAATGTGCCACTTTAACAGGAAGGTAATATGGAGCTACAACAAACCAATACAAGAGGGGTGTGTTCTCATGAGCCAATGAGCTGGTATGCTACCAAAAACAATGTGAAATACAGTAACTCCCTGTTCATCTGGAGTATGTGCTTTTGGTTTAATGTGAATGTGTTTTAATAGCAATAAAAGCATATTTTTCAGGTTACAACTTGTCTTTGTAGATTGATATTGACCCTTTATTAGATGTGACTGTTTTACAGAAGATACATTATCTTCAGTGTCTGCCTCTTGTGACATCTGTTGCACTTTATTACACTTTTATCTGCCACAATCTAGCTGTGAATCATGTATTGAGCTGACCCAAGTTGTTAAAACACTCATTGCGTAACGTAACGGCTGCAGGCTGGAGAATGACGTCACTGGGGACCCAATGTTGTAATTCCTCCATCACATATTGCGTTCATAAACTCTAAACTGCCCTCCATTCCTTTGTTTGAGTTTTAGCTAACATTGAGACTTATATTTCCAAGATATCACCGATATATGCATTTTTAATGTGTTGTGAAGCATTGAAGGTGCATCCACTGAAAAATTGGGAACCGAAATTTCTAAATCCCCAATGGCAAAAGCAATCCTAAAAATGGGAAAAAAAAGCTTAATACAGCACATGTCAGGACATAACAAATAACACTGATAAGTATATATAATGATGAGATCTGATATCACATTTCAAAATGAATGGGGAGGGTAAATTTTTCTAACTATTTGCTGGTACCATGCAGGGAAAGAAGCATAATCTTAAGGGTGCATTCAAACCAGGTATTTTTTAATTAAAATCCCGTTTTTGTTTTTTTTTTTCAGAAAGTTACTTCATTTAAAGAATTGTGAACGCAAAAGTCTGTTATGGATCAAAGAAACTGACTCGCTTCAAGTGGACCGAATACAGGAAGCAGACTTCAAAGTTATGTTCATCGGGGATTCAGTGCACGGCATTGTAGGTAAATACAACCAAAACACTGATGCATGTGGGACAATAGCCGGAAGAAATGTCTCGCGGCCAGACATGCAAGAACTCAGTAAAAGTTCTGATATTAATATGATCAACCCAAGACAGTAGGATCTAGTGCAGCTCCATGATTTTGCTGTTCTTTGGTAGAAACATGTCCTGCATTAACCAATAGATGAACACGTTTTCTCCTTGTAGCGTGTCCTGTCTTATCCTTCAGTAATTTTTGATGCAGCATCGCCTCTGGCAGTGAGGGAGCTGTATTATTTATCAGGTCCGATTGTTTCAGTAGTGCAGCATGAATGCTAACGTGGTCCGGAAGAATGTTGCAACTCCCCAACTAACTCAAATTCCCAACGCAAAGTGACGTAACTGTAACAACTATTTGAATGTTCCTATTTTAGATCTATGTGGCATAAAATGCATGATTGAGTTAATAACAGTGACCCCAAACTTAAACTTCATTACTAAATTTGGGGATATTCAGCTTTTTGTATCATATCAAAATGAACCTAAAATCCATTATAACATTTAGAGGTGAGCTCAATTTGGCCCATTAAACTTCTGAATGCACATACCACCATTCAACAGTAAGGGTTGGTTCAGTAAGGGTCCAATGATAAGAAAGTGTCTGAAGCATGAATCGAGCACTAAATGTGCTGGTCCAATGCCAGCTTGTATTGAAACAGTCCTCTTCATCACCATTCATCATAATCAGACCAAGATGACCCCAAACACATAAACTAGTTTTTGATACTGAAATGTTATATTGTGGTATACCCACCACTGTTGCTAATTGTTTAAAATGGAGGAATTTTTGCCACTAAATGTCACAAATATATGATATAAAAATCCACGTAGCATCAAAATTTTACAGTTTCTGTAAATTTCAATGAAAAGTTGAATATCTTTAACCTTTTTTGGAGTAGAGTTTGTTCTTTAGACAGGAGAAAAAGGTTTCATTTGTGTTGTCACTGCAATTGATTATTTTCATGAATCCCTTTCTTATAAATGTTGATGTCAACAGCGGCCCCAACATTTTCACATAGCTTGACCTTGATCTGAGAACGTGTATGGACACTAATGCAATCTTGGCCACCAAATGAACTTCAAAAGGATGCTTTCCCAGAATCTCGCAGTGACACAAACTGGCCTTACTCCAACCAGGTGATATAAGACTAAAAATAACTGTTCTTTATCTACTCATAGAAGTCTTAACAATACCTAAAATGGTGCTAGACAATCATTCTTCCATTGCAGAATAAGTCTGAACAAGATCGGACTGGCTCTCACAAATGCTTTGAACCAAAATCAACATGTTAGGATATCCATAACTAGATGTTAGAACTCAGCTCGACCCTTTACTGCCAGTAAATCAGTAAGCAGAGCTAAAAAGAAGAGGACAATCTGTTCTTAAAGGATCATCTCAACTCAATACTTTCACTGAGTGGAGGAATTTTGTGATCTTTGTTGCTCACATAAAAAATGACAAAGATGATAACCAAGAATAAGCAGAGGAACACCAGCCACGACCTTTGCTGCCCCCCCTTCCCCTTATTAATTCTATCCAGAAGCCTGCAAGAAGGGCAACATTTATATTCAAGGACATGCATATCTTTGCACTGATTTGACGACAGGCTTTCAGAATGTAATGACAGAGCTGAAGCACCATTACAAAATTCTGAGGAAATTTAGAAGAAGAAAAGAAAAACACAAAGGGTAAGATAATCTCTCTGACCACAGAAGCTGGTGGGGGTTATACATAGTTTGTCTACATTTTTCTATTTTTTTTTTATTTGAATGAATGCATGAAAAAATGAAATAGTAAAAATAAACATTTTATTAAAAATTTATTTAAATATTATTTGATCTTGATTAGGGGCTGCGCGACGATGTGGTGGTTAGCAATGCAGCCTTGCAGGGAGAAGGTTGTTTAGGCTTTCAAAATTGTCTTAAGGAGTGAATCTGTGCATCAATAAGTATTAATAATGATTAATACAATCATATTTATGTGCTACACATCTTCATAAGGACAAAGACTCATGCCAGTGTTTTGCATCCTTTATATGTAATTTGGTCTGTTGTTGTGGCTCTTGTAAATGTGTGGCCCAACCAATCGGTAATCTCTGACTACCAATTTCGAGGCCAATCAGGAAGTGACATAAGTTGCAGTTCACCCATCAACGCTAGAGGACTGGCTGCAAGAGAGAGACCTCCCCACAGACTCCCATGTTAAAATGTCGGATTTCAAAGCAGAAATAGCCATGTTTACAAAATGGAATGGTTCCAAAAAACCTTTTTCTCTGGGGGGTGGGGATTGTTTTCTAACACCTCGGTTTCTATGTTATTTTAATCTTAAATTTAGAGCTGTGTCCTTTTTATTGATGTGTGTCGGAAGGCCTATCAGCGCCATCACTGGATGCAGCTGCATGCTTCCTGTTGGCCCCACTGTGACGGAGCCCTCTCAGCTCTACCTTTTCATCCAGGTTTTGGATTTTCCGGTAATGACGAAACACCAAGATGGCAACAGTAGGAGCGCCCATAGGCTTCAAATCAGCTCTTCAGAAACCCTATGGGTAACGTGGCGTGCGCACTGTCCAGTAATTATATACAGTCTATGCGCCCAACATAGCAAACAAAGCAGTGTTGCTGGAAACTGTGGGGGCAGTGTTGTACACCGTTCTTTTCATTTTGGTTAAAACAACAGTTTACCAGGCTGCTGCTTACTAGCCATGAGTGTTTTTCACTGTGCAACAGAAAGGAATAATTATAAAAATGCTGATAACTGCAAACAAGATTTGAGAATCACTCTTCAAAACTATCTGCCCTTGTATTTATCTCTGATCTCATGTTCATGCTTTTGTTTGGTGAGCACATCTAGTGTTCATCTTGCACGCTTGACAAGATACTTCAAGTCAACCAGTGAAACCTACCTGCTGAAGATGCACTGAGAATTTGGGGCTACCATGCTATCTACGCAAATGTGTCACAGCAGCAAGTATATCCCAGCCCTTAGACATGTTTTACTACCAACTAGTGGAGTCAGAGTATTTAGAAGGATTCACAGCAAGCTTTGTAGATGTATTATGCTTATCAACATCAATGAGAATTTTTAAATCTAAACCAAGTCCCAATCCCTTTATTTTGAACCATTTATCATCAGCTACGCACCAGAACAGATTTTCTTTTAGATGTCAATAAATCAACAGTTTTTTACATTTTTTTTCAAGTTGGAGCATAAAATCATCTTCTCCCCAAACAGTTCTGTTCAAAAAGGAAGAGAACATCTGATTTTCTGATCTCCAGTAACATCTGTCAAGTTCTGCTCTTGAGCAACATTATGAGAAAATTGTGTGTAATTTCTATTTACTGCTAGAAACATAAAAAAAAAATACTTTTAAACCAGATGCCCACTCCTCCCCATCCATCCGCAGCTCCTCTCACCTGCAAAATAATCTAAACAAGGAATAGCTAAAGAATTTGACAATATTTTCTTTTGCGAACACTCTTGTTGAAAGTCTTTTCTCTGACCTTTGAGTAACACTCCTAGTGGTTATTTGATGCAGTAAACTTCAGTTTCTGTGCTTCTCCTCTTGCAGAAAACCGTGTAAGAAACTAATGCATTGTGACATTAAAAACCAGCCGACGTCCCAGATGACACAGCCGACTGACCTGACTTATCTTTATCATTTTCCCCTGTAGGATGAAGTGTGGTCTATTAATAGCAGTGTAGAAACTTGGCCTATAGCCGTACATTCGGCCTGGTTTCCATGCTGCACTGCACAGAGAAGTAGGGGGGGAAATAAAGAAAGAGAAAAAGCTTCACAAAAACCATATTGCTTGCCTCATATACTTAAACACTGCTTTTTTAAATGAGGGTAACAATACAGCGACACTAATGCATGCAGAACAAGACCCAATATGGGACGTTCTGAGCAACAGAATAATTATCCTTCAATGCTGTTGCTGCAACCAGGCAAAACTCAAGACGGTGCTGTCGGTAAGGATCTGAGTGATGACACACACATACACACACACACACTTAAAACAGCGTGAGAGCACTCTGATAGGTCTGGGAGTAGCAGGGAGTGAAGATGGAAAGGCAGCCAATGGGGACAGAGAATGGGTGGTCAGCCTACAGCTAGCAGCCAGTAAGAAAAGCATCTCCGACTCCCAAGAGGTGGAGCGTTCCGAATTTTGCCTTCCTTGTTTTGTGTTTTTGGCTGAAACTGGGAGCCACATTCCTGCCGTTCTCTCTCTTCCAATCCTGGGCTGGTGGTTGGGTTCAAAAGGTGAAGCAAGGAACTGTGGGAAACTACGAGGAAGGGTATGTGGGTATGTAGTGGGGTGGAGAGAAGCAGTGGCACGAACATGCATGTTTGAAAACGTCAGGAAAAAGCGGTCAAGCAGAAATGAATGCCAAAGAAGAAAACACAAATCAGAAGGCAGATGGACTTCCAACAGGAACATAGTTCAGAATTTCAAGGACGACCATCAAACAAAACCTTGACAGTACTGTCAGAGGACACTTTAAAGGGCTTTCAATTGGAAAATATCCTGTAAAAAGCCTCCAGTGTTTAGCACACAGACTGATCAGTTTGGTTGCAGCGTTCATCTTGTGCGTTTTAACTGCTTTCTGTTTTTTACCACATGCAAATATGTCGAGACAGTCCAAGAAAAACTTTGGTTATAAGCTGCAAGATGACAAGCAAAATTCTACAAACAAGCCAGTCTGTAGCCTGCAGAAAGCTGGAACTTCCAACACTGGAATCCCATACGAAGTTTGCATTTGTTTAGATTAATCTCTTGGAAAGTCATTGTTATAATACTTTTCATAAAAGTTTCAAACTGCAGCATTTTACTCTAACAAAATGCATTTATCCAGTTGGAGCTCTTAAAATATATAAAAGATTTAAATTCTGTCTTTGAATGCAGCAAAAACTCCTGCATGCTGGAGGCATCAGTCCAGAGCAGCGCTTAATGAAGTGCTGGGTCCAGGAAGAGCACAGGAGGTTAAGGGTCAAAGGCAATATCATTGAATGATCTTGGATAAACGAGAAAGACATTTTTTAAAATGTGTACGAGGAGAGAAAGGTTTTATTTTTCCTCGACGATGGAGTAGAGGGGGAGGAATCTGGAGAGGGCAGGATGATTGAAGAGGAGTGAAATGGGGACGTGAGGTAGTTGTCGAACAGATCAGTTTTCAACCTCCAACACTCAGGAGAGTGGCGGCACTGTTCTGACAGGAGTGGGAATGTCATTTCAGGTTTAAGGAGGCAGAAAGAAAACTGAGGATTGCTGTTGAGGACGAGTCAGGTTTAACAATCTGGTCACAGACTGATGTTGCCCCTGTTAGACAGTCACCAGTATGAACAGCTTGTTTGCTTGTTTTAAAGTTAAGATTGTATTTTTAGAGTATGGACATGGACGTCTCTAAAATCTCTAAGGTCTTTGCAGCCCCAAAGGTTCATGCCTGCAAATCCATCCGTTATCGTTATTTCCAATTTGACAAATTATAAAGCTTCGAGTCTTTAGTTCTCATCTTTGAGATGACGTCCACTATTTGTACTTCATGCTCGACATATACCTGCAGCAACAAAGCTAGTAGCAGGCTGTTGATTAAAGGATGGATTTCTTATTGAATACTCTCCAATTCCAGGCAGAGACTGTGTTTACACTACACTTCCTAAATTAATCAAACCTTTCTAAAAGACTTGTTTCACTCTCCACGAGACAAATCCTTGTGGTCCGGTTGGTCAAAATTCTATCAGAAATTGGATTAAATTATCCCACGTCTTCTCCGTGTACCCATCCAGAGCAGTCTATTGTCCCACACAACTGTATATTTTGGTTGTGCATCTAACCCAGAATGCACTGTTTTGTAGCCTACTTCCTGTATTTTAGTGTGCATGAAACAGATAGAGAACCGTGTTTGTAAGTGGCCTGGGTCTGCTTCTTTGACCTGAATCAGAAGCCGTTTGCACATTCACCCCAAGTAAAGCAGACTTTCTAAGCAGATTCAGATTAGAATCATAAAAGGCTGATGTGAATATGCCCTTACAAAGTCATACAAAACAGGTGGAGTCAGCCCATTTAACACCAGATACGTCATAAATTCTTAAAATGTGACAATTAATGTGACTAATATCAACACATTAACTCTACAATTTTTTGACTTGGTGTATTTTAGTGTTTTAGTCCTTTTATGCGTGTCTGACCAATACATGTGGATTTAATAATCTGCTTAACGACAGTTCACATTGCCTCTCTAAAAATTATTTGCATCTACTAAATATTAGAAAAAGAAAGTTTTAATATTCTGGATACAGTTTGGTATAGGGCATCATGATTAAAACCACTACAGAATAACATTTGACAACCCAAAAATGTTCATTTTTGTCATTTCTTTCTGGGTCTGTCCACTTGACTGTCAGCTCTTGTTTAAATCTCAGTTATTGATTCACAGTCTGTCAAATTTTCCATTCTCCCGATGCCACTTATAAGAACAGATACAATTTTACAGTAGAATTCAAGTTTAGTTTAAGATATGTTTAGTCATTTGGACACTGATGCAAAGTGAAAACAGACAGGAGGTTAAAACTGGCCATAATGACTCGCTTTGACTACATCTGGTGGATCTCTGCTCCACTTACCATTCTGTCACTTTGGCTCGAAACCAACAAAAGAGGTCTGGATGGTCTTTGGGGGGAAAGAAGAAGAAAAAATGAAATTAACTTGGCAAATAAAAGAGCAAGGAGGGGCTGATGAATTTTGGAAAACCCATCTGCTGGTGAGGAAAGACAGAAGCTCATTTCCTGTCATGGTGATGAGTCAGGCAGAGAAATGGCAAAGTTCTGAGACGCCTGAGCCTATAAATAGTCGCCATGGTTCACGCCTTGTCTACACTTCACCATAACGTGGAGTTTTCACCCAATAAAGCAGGAAACTGACGAGCAAGAGTTTGCACGCTCTTTGGTCAAAGTTTATATTTCACTATGTCTGTGAACAGCGACAACAACACACATACCACAACGATGACAAGAAGAAAAAGACAGTCAAGCTGCAAAATACCTCTATGATTATGTTGGACTAATTTTCTTTCCAAGTTTACATTCTGCTTCCTCTGCAATATTTCCTGTAAGATTTCTGCTGTATACATATTGTATAATGAAGCATAAACACAGCCAAAATAAAAAATATTTGCAGAAAAACTGTGTTTGAGTTTTATTAACTCATAGTCCTAATAAATTTATGATATGAAACACCAGAGAGAGATATTTGAGGTGCGTTTCTAAAACTGATATACAAGATTTATTTTTCTAACGAAGAACTTTAAATCTCCAGCTGGAAAACAAGGTTCTTAACTGGTCATTGTAATTACTACATAAATAATAAGTTCTTTAATGCAGCCTTAAGGCTTTATTTGTAGTACTAAACATATTTGATCATTTAATCGCATTTGTGATCAAATTATGAATTATAATATAATATAAATAATTCACTCTGTACAGTGTCTTTGTAGAAATGAATCATCCTGCTGCTTTACATTTCAGATTGTTTGATTCTAAATCTTTCCCTGCCTTCTCTTTTCCCAAAACTTTCCTTCTTTTAAAAGAAATTCTAATAGAAATCACTTCATGTACCCTATGGAGCATCAAATACAACAATGACTAAAGACGCTAACAGCAGCAGATTGGTACCCTCAAGTCTTTTTTATCCATACAAAACAAAATGGTCAGTCTAAATAGTCCTGTTTTTTTGTTTTTGTTTTTTTTTTTTTTAACTTAATCTGATCAATTATGGAAGGATTAAAGTGCCATAAAAGTTGAATCTGGAAAAAGAAAATAAATTAGAAGTATATAAACACATGTAGCTATAAATAATGACAGACAGACAGACAGACTGACAGATAGATGGATACTTCTGACAGTCCTATTGTTCTACAATACAGGAACAAACTTGAGAATTTTCATCTTTGGTTATGAATATTTCTGCAATTCAGTGACACACTACCCAAATGTGCAGATATTTGGTGTGAAATACTAATATAAATGTTAAATAGTACACAGTGGGAGTTTGGTTCTCTATAAAAAGTCCAGAGATTGATTGTTCCACTAAAGCATTGGTTTTGCAGATGGAGAAAGGGGTCACGATGACAAATACCTGCAGAACACTGACCTGCATACAGCACTTCTCCACATGATAGAAATTAGAAGGGTGGTGTTGGTGTGTGTGTGTTTTTGGGGGGAGGGGCGAAGGGTGACTGTCCTGCTGATTTCCAACAGCGCACCAGACTGGGGCTAAATTCACACAACTAAATTCCAGCTAATGTAAAATCCACTTTATATTGGAGGATTCTTGACAACTAGATTTAAATAACTAAAAAAATCTTGGATCATAAAACAAAGACAGTCCATAATAACCAAATATGCAACTAAAAGTGTTTTCCTTGCATTGAAAAAAACAAACTTTATTTCTTTTTGTTTTAGTTTTAACTAAGATGTATGTAAACCAGGGAAGGGCAACTTTGGTCCTCGAGGGCCGCAGTCCTACAACTATTTGGACTTTCCCTGCTACAAAACATCTGACACACATCAGACTTAATTAGAAGATCTGTGAAGAGCTTCACATCAAACTCTCAACAAGTCTGCTAATTACCTACTGATTTAATTCAGGTGTGTTCCATCAGAGAAATTCCTAAAACTTGTAGGACTATGGCCCTCGAGGCCCAGAGTTGCCCATCCCTGGTGTAAACTGTAGTTTGTCAGTTTTCTACATCCAAGTTTCAGGAAATATTTCTTTAAGTGTTTTGGCTCGAGTTAGATAAGAATCCACAAAGTTTTTTGACATTTCTGTAGGTAAAGTAAATTACAGCAGAATCCTTGGTGAAGCAGTGCTCTCCTTTGTCATTTTGATTACCGTACAGTTACAAGAGTCCTTCAGATGTCAATGTTTTGGAAATAAAGGGAGGAGATACAAGAGCGATGAAGTTGGCACGCTCCAGTGACGGCATGACTCTCATCTGGCAGGTGTTCTGGTTTGTTTTTTGGGGGGTTTTTTTTTGCATCCTTTTGTTACAGTGGATTGACAAGAAGGAAAAAAAAACACCAGATTGGCAAGCAGCTGCAAGAACCCAAACATCTGCAAAGATGTCTTTGTGGCCATGCAGATACAGGTCTGATCATCAGTCTGCTCCCCTTCAGAGAGATGAAACCTGAATTACAATGTAGACAGAGCGACCAAGATTATGGTGCTTTGTTCCGAGATGTTTGGAGCGACTAGTGCTTTAAGCACCCAGAGGTGTGAGGTTTGGGTTACTCAACGTGAAACAGCTTCTTTGTGTTATAAGTACATGTTCTCTGTCTATTCACATCTTTCAGGACTTTGTTGATTGAAGATCGAATGGGCCGTCAGCCCCCGTTTATATATATATATATATAAATGGCCAGTACGTGCAAGCAACTCTGGGTCTTAATCCTGATCTATTGCACTAATCTTACAAAAGCAGCAAGTGTTTGGATTTGGAATTTCGAGATGCTATCAGATGATTATTAATGCATTTTAGTGCTTTTTTTCTGCATTCACAGTAATCCATACATTATTTACTAGCATTATCTTTTATTAATAGAAGAAATTGAGGAGTTGCACAGTTTGGTTGCATTTGCCAAAATATATACAAGTAATGAAAAAAAGGATCCAGAAAGAAAAGAAAAGCATATGATTCAGTGGTAAAGCATCGTATTGGACTCTTAAGGGTCTTCCCAATTCAATTAAATAACTATTCAGATGGCAGTGATGCTATTGTAATCAGAATCAGAAAATTTTCATTAGTCTTACATGGGAGAAATTTACGTTGTTAGACCCAAAAGCAAATAGTGCAGATATAAGGTGAAAATAAAATAAAAAGGTTGAAAAAAAGAGATTAAAAATAAAAGCACACACAATAAAATCCCTCAAAAGTACCCATCTATGACACATAAAAGTATATGGAGTGTTTATAAAGTGCAAGCGTTGCCTTTGGATTGCCTTATGATTAAATTTTGTGTGGTGGTCTACAAATGACCGTGCTAGTTGTACAATCTGACCCCAGCAGAGAGACCTGCAGAATCTCTCCATGAGACGCCGAGGATGAAGCATTCTGTCACTGAAGAAGCTGCACAGTGCAGACAAGGTGTCCTGGAGAGGGTGGGACATGTTGTCCAGCAGGGATGACAGCTTGCTCATCATTTGTCTGTCTCCCAAGCCTCCACAGTGCCCAGAGGGTTCCCAAGACAGAGCTGGCCTTTTTAACCAGCCTGTTTAGTCTCCTGCTATCAGCAGTTGAGATGCTGCTGCCCCAGCAGACCACTCCATAAAAGATGGCTGGTGCCACAAGGGAGTCAAAAAAGGTCCTGAGGAGTGCTTCATACACTCCAAAAGACCTGTGTCTGCTCTGCCCCGTTTTGTACAGATGAGCAGTTTATTGTTTAGCCAGGTACTTGTCAGACTTTGCACTCTCATTGTCCGTTTGGAGAATGTTGCCACCTCTTGAAGTCCACAACCAGCTCCCTGGTCTTCCATATGTTTAGCTGAAGGGGAATCCTCAGGCAGCAGAAGACAAATAAAACTATTAAACAACTACTTTCCAAGTGAAAGCATTTAACAGGGTTTTTTTTCATGGTTTTGTTATGAAAAAAAGAGAAAACCTCTTCAGCTTTTCGTTAATCCAGTACAATTGCTGTTTCCACAACATAAGAGAAAAACATTTTAGCAAACGTGCTAAAACAGGTGAATCTGAGATCTTTCCCTTTGTGACCAAAAGAAATAACTCATCCTCCATGTAGTGGATACTGTCAATGGACACCCCCTGGCTAGCATTGCCTGCCCCCTAAAAATAGTAGGGGTCCCCAGTAAAACCAGCATCTTCCCACCTAGGGGGATATGGAATGGTTATGGACAAGCACGGCTCAAGGACATTTCAGATGCAGAAACAGCCCGTTCCTAGTAGAGTTCACAAGAGCCACTTCTGGAATGAATTAAATTAAGGATCAAGGTATATGGGGTAATATGAGGTTGAAAACAATTTCACTGGATGTCTGACACCCACATGAAATTGCTAAAATAGTGTATATTGTGAGACCCATCTAATAGCGAACCATTCAACCGTAGTACCAGCCTTTGCCACCTTTTTCATTTGCTGTACATGTTGCTTCCACTGTTGCTTTTCCAGGTTTCTCTTTTTGTATTCCATTCAACATTATCATAATTATTTTTAGAAGAAAAACCTATTTAATCTTTTACATTTGTGGATCAACTGAATATCTTTTATGCATGCATTTCTATGTACTGAAGGCTTGATTGTTTCCTCACCCCTAATGACGTCAGATAGCGAAACCTTGTGTTTTCAACAGCTTGGGATTCACACCTGTCACACAAAAACAAACTACTACTCTCATTTCCTGTGACAACCCTATAAAAAAGTATGAGATATGTCAGATGTTAAAGAACTTTGCTTTGCTTCAGTCTGTGGCACAGGCTGTGCGCACTACCAAATAAGAAAGTCATAAATGGATAGAAAGAATATTTCTTGCATGCAAGCCTTTATTTATTCATGTGAGGGATGATGAAGCCTCTAATTCGGATTAACTAATTACACTCGGAGTGAAGCAAAGCGGCTGCCTGGCATCAGGAGTTGTTGCAGGCTTTCTGCAGGACTCAACACCTGTGCCTCCATTCCTGTGGGGACTTTGATTGGCTGGTTGGGCTCATCCTCTCACCATGTACCTTTCTTAACCCATTAAAAGCAAAAGCAACATATGGGTACACATTTCCTATCGTCTGACGTGGTTTAAAATGAGAGGTTTGCCAAAAAAGCCCAAAAACAAGCAACAATTCTTCTGCAATAACGTTCTAAGTCACTTAGAGGGGCTACTTCTCAACAGTATGTTGAAAGCACTTAAGAGTGCAGAACATTGGCAAGCAGCTCATTTCTACCCATATTGTGACTTCCATCCTATGTCAAAAAGTAAATGGACTGCACTTACATAGCACTTTCAGTTTGGCAGGCGACTGTTCTTCAACCTGAGCTATAGCCCCCAATATAATATAATTCATTCAATCAAATTATAGTCCCACATTCATTACATTTTCTACACCAATGAATTTCTAGATTCATTGCTATTGAATCCACAGTCTTGGCTATATTATATTTGTTGCAGGTTTATATCTAACTTGTATGTCTTGTAAAACTTGTTGGGAACTTCTCATTTTTGGTCAAGAATACTGACCATTTACTGTGAAGATATATACACTACCCGTCAAAAGTTTGGACACACATTCCCATAGGATTAAATGAAAAGGTGTGTCCAAACTTTTGACTAGGAGTGTTCATGTTTTGCTGTATCTCACAAGGATAAGCTATGTTGTATTATGTGCGAGCTAATGAAGGTATATTTTTCTACAAAATCAACCAAAGAATTTTTAAATAATTCATTATTTTCATCTACATAAGCTCAAGTTATGTTGTTAAGCTTTCGGTATCTTTTATCATAAATTAATCAGATTTAAAAATAAAAATATCAACATGTGACGCTGCTGCAGAGAAGTGGCAGAGTTTTTAAATAAGGCTATGTTTTCTAAATACCGGTATCCACATCTGGAGCTTCCTGACAAGTGATTCAAATCACTGACGGCTAAGCAGCAGCAAAAGCCCTGCTCACATGTCTCCTGCACAAAACACCAATTTAAACTCATAAATGAAAATGTCAGTAATATTGTTCTGAACACGCTGGGCCCCAGTAATCTGGTGTCTGCGGCTCCAGCGGATCATTTGAGAGTTCAGCGCCTTCCTCAAAGGAACTCCGGAGGATGAAAACCAGCAGTTAATAGTGATCTGAATTGGTTCTAATTTCTGACTCATTTCAGCTCCACGTCTTGGCCTTTGAAAGGAAACCCTGCCCTCATTCACACTGCTCTCTTTCTTTCTTAAGCTCTTTCAATGCAATATAATAATAATAAAAAAAGATTTTCTTATTATTATTCACACATGCAGTGCATACCAGCTCATGTGAGCTTTATATTGTCAACACTGTGAGTAGCTTTTTGAGTGTACACTTTTCATTCACCATTTCTATAGATCTTCCTGCTGGCTCGATATTTTTTCTTTTTTGCCAAACCATCAGCTCTCTGATAACAGACTCACATTTAATCCATTTCACTTGATGGATGCTCCTAATCAGAGATCCCAATTTTTTTTAGGCATGCTCAGATTGTGTTACACAATCGATTAGAGCATCACTTTTCATCCCAACTTTAATTCCCTTGATATTATCACTGTCTTTTGCAACAACTTCTCCTTTGAAAAAACAGTGAGGGCAGTTTGTGAAGTACAATAACGCTTTCACCGTTTGCATGTGACGCAGATGCTTTCATTTGAGATGAATGAGTCTCCATCTGGGGGTATCGCATTCAGCATGTTTGGTGCGACAGTGGCCTCAGATGCAGGAGGGTTTTTGTTGAGCACTGAGTGACTTGGGGGCAAAAAAGTATCTGTAGGCCTATTTGTCAGAGATACATTAGTGCCCTTTCTTTCCCCACCCTTTACAATCCAAAGAAAAACTTTCCTCTATAAAACAGAGCAGAATAATTTCATTTTTCCATGGAAAAGCCATCATGTGATTTCGTGTGGACATACTGTGATGAAGGTTGCTGGAAGCAGTTAATCCCTTCACGCTCACTGGCCCAAATGTAGGCTGAATGAAAATTCTGCAGCTGTACTTCCAATGGTATCTTTCCATACTTGGTCACCGTTTCAGAAAAAGCACAAAACCTCACAATTTAAGCAACATTTTAAAAATAACAATGCAACAAAAAAGGGTGTTTCTTACCTCTGTGTAAAGGAACACTGCAATGAATCCATATGTGTCGCTCCCTAATTAAACTTGAAGAGACCAAAGATAAAGATGCCTCACAGGGGGTCAGTATGACATGTCTGGCAGCTCCATTTTCACTTAATAGCGCCTTTTTGGCAATTTTCCCATCACTGTTTTCTAGCTGTGGCAGTGAAAGATGTAATACACATATTTAATCCTACCTAAAATGCTCTGATTGGTGAGTTGTTTTTTATTATTGTTATTTTGCAGGGTGTGAATGGTCATTCAGGTGGGACATCCTCTCAAGTTTTAAGTCACAGCTGCAAGTTTCCTCTACAGTAAATTAGAGGCCGCAATTGAGACACCTCTTATTTAAGAAGCATTGTTGCGATGCATCATGGGAAAAAATGAAAAACAGCATGTTTCATTCCTCTGTGAGTCCCACCTGAATTAGGCTACAACTGCATGTTGATTCAGAAACCATCCCCGGGCTCTGAAACAGAGCTGTTTTGTTTTAGAAGGCTGCAGCCAAGAAACAATTTCCTATTTATGCCGATCCGCTTTGAGCCACAGATGAAGACTGAAAGGAACCAGATTCCTGCGATTCCTAAATTTGGAGAGCAGCAGGTTGGCATGATGTGGCTAATTCATTCGGTCCAATATGAAAATAGAAATTGACCAGAATTACTTCTGCTGTTTACATTCCTCCAACTTCTACTCCTGCGTTTTATTAAATAAATGTCCAGAGAAAGAGCTTGACCCTTGAACTATGACATTTTAACACCTCAACTTAAGCCCAGTTTTAAAAATTTCTGGATTTTAAAATGTTGATTTATGGCCAAAAATACAGTTTTCTGGGGTCATGGCAAACTTGACCTATGGACCATCAATTTTAAAATCAGCCCATCCTCGACTCCAAGTAAATGTTGGTGCCAAATTTAATGAAATTCCCTCAGGATATTCCTCATATACTGCGTTCATGAATAAGAATTAAAGTAGACATCCAGTAGGAGAGAAAAAAAAATGGAAAAACTTTGCCTGTACTAATATATGATTGTTTGTAATGGTTGTTTGTTTTTTACAGAATCACACTTCTACCCTTCAAGACTTAAAAATACCAGTCCAGATTTTTATGAGGAATGGCATTTTATGCTATATTTTTCAGGAATGCAACATTAATATTTGTATTGCACATGATTACATAAGCATCAACAATGTGTCATCATTTTTCTCTCACAAACTCAAATGTACAGCCTCATACTCTGCTGCTTATCCTTTGCTGCTAACGGAGCACAAGGCAGTAAAGATTGTTGTGACATTTATCTGCTCAAATTTCCTCAGAGCACGCCCACGTTTCCATCTCATCATTAATGCAAAAGAATCAAGCCTTCCTTGCCTATAGTAGAGATGGGCAGAGCCAAGCTGCAAGATTTGTTTTTTTTTCAAGAGTTGCAAAAAGAGTTTGAAAAGTTGCTAAATGTAGCGACAGATGGACTTAACTGGTAACAATAGCTGGGATTCAGTAGCCATTTAGGAGCCGTGTTTAAAAGATGGAAATGAGAAGATTTTAAGTTTTTTTTCTTTAGTTGAATCCAAATTCAGGCATGTTTGTTTTTGGTTTTTAGATTATATGTGTGGTAACAGACAGATTATTGGCTGGATGGTATGGCTGTACAAATCCCCATCTGTGATTGGCGAAATAGTTTGCTGTTCAACCAATCCCTGTGGCTCCTCAGCTCCTTAACTGCACTGCTGACATCCATTCAGCGCAGCTGAGGTAGTTTTCAGCAGCTAGCCTTCTGAGTTTGGCTTTTACTGATCATATCATATGATACATGGATTGTAAATGCTTGTGTGAATCATGAGTTTGGCCTTGGTCATTTGTACAAGATTAACTGGTGGAGGTTTTTATTAATCATCCTGGTTTTTAAATGTAAAAATACTATACCAACCTTCTTTTTAAAGCATTTCACATAAAATCAGCAGAAACAATGTTAAACAAAGATAAAATACAATAAAAATGGCGTTTTGAGGAAAACCCTTTCAAGCAGTCAACATACAGTCTTAGTTGTTGAATTATGAGGCTAACATTATGTAAAATGTTTTTATGGGAAGTTTAGCTCTCTCTAATGATTCAGCTTTCTTAGAAGAGTTGGAGTTCCATCCATCCATCCATTTTCTACCGCTTATTCCCGAACGGGGTCGCGGGGGGGCTGGAGCCAATCCCAGCTACAC
>JBAMHX010000019.1:20655709-20667299 GCA_037177515.1 Pseudomugil tenellus
ACCGCCCGAACCGGGGATTGAACCGGCAACCTGCTTGCTGTGAGGCTGCAGTGCTAACCACCTCGCCACCGTGCAGCCCGAGTTGGAGTTCCCTTCTAATTAAACATTACATTTTGCAGCTGGACTGTAAATCTCTTAAAATGATGGGGAAACGTCCGTGGGTCAACTGAATGGCAAGCTATCCATCAAAATTCACCTTAAAGAGATACACACCATCATCCCTGACAAACTATTTATATAAACATATATGCGTGTGTGTATATGGTCCTTTTTCCTACCTGAGCGGAGGTCATCACATACAGAAATAAAACAAGATAAGCCAAAAAGAAATATAAAAAAATCCACTAACTGACACTAAAATAAATAAATAAGCTCATTTTGATGCGATTTTTAGATTAATATTTCATGGAAAAGACTCCTACTACATTCAAAACTTGACCACAAGTCTCCTTAACACCACACAAACACACACATCACAAACATGCGCACACGGGAATACTTATAAAGGACATCCGGGATCTTTTCTTCTTTTTGGTATTCAAGTGGAACATCTTTGCATCCCTTTATGCAACCAGTCAGCATCTCTCTGAAATACTCTTTAGTATCCATCTCAGCTGCATTTGTGGTGTAGTGGAAAGGCTACATCTGTGGTGATCATGAAGTATGCAGTGGCCAACAAAGAACCCCACCCCACCCCCCACCCTGCCCCAAATACACACACACACATACAAACTTTTGGGAAAAGAAGCAGCTGAGATGTGGTGAATTCAAGCTTCACGCTCTGTACATCACAAACAACACTAAATTTATGGGTTTTTAAACTCTATTTCTTTCAGTGCTCATAAAACTGATTGGGAGTCTTGGTTTTGCAGCTCGGTACAGATTCCTCTTTGAATATGCTAATGAGAAGACTTCAGAAGAGTGAGGTGTGTTCAGGAGTATTGAAAAGAAGGCTGGTAATGTTGGTTTGGACTGTGTGTCACTAGCTTTTCGTTGAAAGGTTATCACTTTTGCGATACGAATGCAGTTCCGAATACACCCCCAAACAGCTTTAAGGCTCGCTTAAGCCCCACATCAACTGTGCAGGACAGTTTGGTTCAGTGCAATCTAATCTTTTTTCTTTTCAACAGCCAGCTGAACTCTTATCCAGTACGCAGTGTCTCTACCGGAGAGCGATAAATGCGTCATAACGAACCAGGCGGTCCCACAAAAACAAATGAGGAAATGCTGGACATCAAGCATCATCAAGTTTGAGTATATTTAAAACACAATGCTATTGACCTTTCTTTTTAATGCCAAGTCGCACATTAAGTGATGATACGTTCAACCAATCAACAAATTCCAATAAATCAACCTCGCCCTTTTGGATTGGTAAGCTTGACACGCTAATGGAAGGGTCCCATTAAAGCAGGATGGGAGTTTGTTTTGGCATCTGTCCCATTTTTTGCCCATGAAAACAAAAAACTAAGAATGCATCCTGACCTGTCCCAACCCCAACCTACTGATAGAAACTGGGCTTGATGCTCCACGGGTTCCATCATGTACTGTGCTCTCACTCTTTCTCCATCATGACCTCCGTCAACATCCCCGGTTTTGGAATTGTCTGAAAACAACTTTGGGATCTCGAAGGTAAACTCTGAACTGGTCTTCTGGTGGATTTATTAGCTAAAATCCATGCAATCAAATGCATGAAAGTATAAAACAGCAGCGTTTGAAATGAATATGTCTATTTAAGTACATAAAGGGAGCATAAATGGGATCTTGAAGTGGTCATTTTTTGCCTTTCAGAAAAGCCATGTTTCTACAGCTTTCATGTTCCCCTTCAGCTGAATAGAAAGAGATGCATTTCATGTCACTTTTCCTGTGAAGCATTTTTGTTCACTGTCAAATTTTTTCCATTGGATGTAGTCTTGTTGAAATTCTGAAAGAGACCAACGTACCTAGCTTCTTTTGAGCAGGCTGTTAAGAGGAATTCCTCCATCTTGGCATAGGATGGATGTTTTCTTGTCACAACGTCATATAAATGACATTACAAGAAAAAAAGGTGAAAATAACTCAAAGAAACAAGTACAGCAAAAGAATTATATGGTTTCCCAGTAGCCCAACGGAGTATGTGGGAAACTCATTTGATTTTCCTGCCATACTGCGAGCCTGTTCATTAGTGGCTGCAGCTGAGGTTTTCACTTCGTTTCAGCAGTTTGAGGCAGCTCAGCGGAGGATTTGCTGTCAAGCAGCACAGACAAAGAGAAGATAACGGGCCGATGCAGATTCCGAGAGACACCCTCTCGCCTGCTAAGTTGCCGGTTTGGAGCGCAGATCAGCTGGGAAGTTCCGGGGGAAAGATCTGAGGATACTGGAAAACATCTCCAGCTACATTAAAAATGCAGAGCTCAAGTTCTCTTACGCAAGGCAGCTTCTTCTCCTGGTGGAGCTCATCGCAAAGCAGGGCCTGTGGTGTTTGCGGGGCGGCCCCCAGGTGTGAACACGAGGAAACATATGAATATCAATGAGGACGCTGATGAAAAAAGGGTGGGGGGGACTGTGCTCAGTGAGCTTTTTCTGGGTAAATGAGGGTTTCAAATAAGGTTTAAATTAACGATCTAGACAAGAAAAGAAGGGGGAGTTGGGGGGGGGGGGGGCTCTTCAACAATTCATAGTAGGAGTGGGGAAGCAATCTAAGATGCTACTTTTTTTCTTTTCTTTTTTTTTTGTGCGCCCATCAGTGTTGCTGGTCACTCATGTGTTTAGTAATTGAGAAACGCACACACTGCTAGCTTTAATGAGAAAATAAGCAGTCTTTTCTATCTTCATGAATAAAAATTACTTCTTGGAGATTTAAGAAAAAATATTTAAATAATATAAGAAGTGGTAACAACGCAGCATCTGTTTTTGAAGTGGTTCCCACTAAAAATTAAATAGCTGAGCTGAAAAAAGTGACACCTACTTTCACCAGATGATTGATGGCATAAAGCAGGAACAAATTTGGCTACTTTTTTTTAAGGGTGTTGAGTAAAGTATGTCAAAGTGACAGACTTTCAGCAGATCCTGTATACATTTAAGATGATTTTTGTACTCCTTCAAAAGCTAACTTGCACTATTTTGAATAAGATTTGCTCCTTTATCTCCAAGCTGAGTCCTCAGAAGTTTGATCGAAGATGCAGCATTATTCACAACAGCGTCTGTTTTAAATGCATAAATCACATTTTCATTGCGGCCATCCTGTCCGCTGACAGACTTCAGAGCTAGGAAATGATTTTAGGCACACTTCCCAATCTCTGGTTATGACCAGACAGAGCCCATTAATATCAGATGTGCGTTTTAAACATTGGAAGAAACAGGAAACAGCCAAAAGATGCATCATCATCCAAAGACACAACACGGAAAATGGACTTTATGCACCAGAAAAAGGTGAAAATTAATAAAGATTAACTGACTCACTCTCAGACAAGCCTAACAAGAACTGATGATGTGTATAAAACTTAATCTCATTCTGTAACATGATGTGATGCCCCCCCTCCCGTGGTGTTTCAGATGTTCAGATGCTAGAGATGAAACTGTGGGCGGTTCTGGACTACAGATCGATGTTAAACCAATTGGTCCGGAGGTGGTAAAACTGCAGTAAAAAGCACTAAAAAAAATAAAAGAAGGTGACACTCTTGTCATTGATTGGCCCAGACAGACACTTGATCATGTGGAGGATGACATGTTTACTTGTTGGCTTGTTTTCCTGTCGTACAGCTCCCTGCAGGGCTGGACGCAGACCAGCTTTCTTTACCGCTCTTCCTGCAGACGGAAAGAAGTGAAGCCCGTTTTATTTTCATGTTACATTAATATTAATTACTTTACAGAGCTCACAGCTGACAAGCACACACCCACCACTGAGCTCATCTCATCTCAACCGGAAAAATAACTCATTTGCATTTCTCTTTTTGTCATTATATTGAAGTTTGCTTTTATCCCTTTTTTAGGCTATATTTTTGGGGGAACATGACACTTGGATGTAAAGTAAACCAAAAAAAAGGAAGAAGTTGTCTGCTTTGCTTCGTGGTTTGGCCTGAGCAAGTCTTTTCTTTTACCTAAAATCTGAATTCTGTTGTAGAAAAGAAAGTCCAACAACTAAAAGACAACATTTATTTTTATCCGTCTGGACAAACTACTAAAGCAGGACTTTTACTGCATATGTCACTTGTTATTATGATGGAGGTTAATCATTCTTACCAGGTAATGATCAATAAAGCAAGCAGCATAAGATCAGATTGAGCCCGAGGGATAGATGTCCCTTCATTGATCTTAATCTGTTGATACCGCTTAGTGGTCCTCAGATTTTAATTTAAAAAAAACACCAAATCACACAGGTATCTAAGATGTCTCTGCTCAGCTCCAAAGTGGCTGCCAAACAAGAAAAAAGTACCTTTGAGCTGCTTGCGCAGGCTGTTAAACAGAAAAAAAAAATTGCTTCGAAGTTGTCTTGTAAATGAAAATGGGATTGCAGAGGATTATTAAAGATACATATCAAACTCTTGAGTGAAGCGGGTAGATAAATCAATAATGAAACAGTCTTTGAGCTGAATCATTCAGCGTGTCTCAGTCTGAGTCTTCTGAATCACTGACCACAACTCTTTACTACCGATCCATTCAAGTTTGCAGATCGAGGGCTCGGCTCGTTGACTCATTCCCAGTCTGGAAAAACTACCAAGCAATCTGAGTTGCTCAAAGCAGAAGAAAGAGTGTCATCTTCCTGTGCCAGAAAAATTCTGAATGGTTGCTGTGAGTTGACACATTTCTTCAGTTAGTTTTAGAGAAGACACTTTCAGACAAACAGGATTTGTTCATGTCAATCACACGCTGTTCTTTTTACAGGCAACCTAGTAAGTCAACTTTCCAACAACGCTGAGTCACACATTTACAACATTTTTATTGTTTTGGCTGGGAAGATGTACCGTTTACAACGGACTAGTTGGTGCAAACGGACCGTAGTTTGTAGTAAATATTTCATTCCCACTGAGGAAAACCAAGATTATGGATTACCTGATGATTGATTACAACTTTGTCATCATTCTCTTTGTTCTGCACATTTATTTGTTTGTTAACCATAGACTGCATATGAAAGATGCTCAGAGCCTCCCTGTAGGTTTTCGGAAGAGTAAAAGTGAAGCTCATTGAGTGATTCCTATCATTGCCAACTTGGCAGCATCACGCGTGCCACTGCTGCAGCTCCTAGAAATACAAAAATGGTCAAAGACCTGTGTGTGTGTGTGTGTATGGATGACTGATACCCCTTGCGGCATGTAGCTAAGAGCTAACTGAGGCTAAAGCTAATGCGTGCTGTTATCTAGCTAAAAGTAGTGTTTGTGCTACACTCTGTCTTCTTGCTGCAGATATTAAATACCGGTTTATCAAAAGGACACACCCATAAATATGTCGAATTTTAGGATTAAATAGCATCTAAATCGATGAGTCATGAAGGTAAACTTGACCTATTAAACCTAAAAAACTTTGTACCAGGTTGTAAACATGTTTATTTCTGTTGTTAAGTTGGTCTTTTTAACATGGATTTACTGTTGTGTGGATTTACTAGCATCTATGACGCAACACATCCATCTCTGAGGTAGATGGGTAACAGCAGAAGACCACACTGGGCCCCACTCATGAATCTGAGACTACAAATCACACAGACTCACCAAAACTGAAGATTAGAATATTAGAAAAATGTTGCCTGGTTTGATGAGTTTTATCAGAAATTTGACAAAAAAAAAAAACACACAAAAGCATAGATAAATCCTCCCATGTATCAACAAATTCAGGCTGCTGCTGATATAATGATGATTACGGATATTTTCTCATCACCTTTTAGTACCTGCCGAACATGATTTAACTACCACACCCTACCCAAGTACTGTTGCTGACCATGTCCACTCCTTTATAACCACAGAGTTGCACCTTCTGATTGCTGCTTCCAGCAATATAATGCTCCATGTCACAAAGCTCAGATCATCTCCAACTAGCTTATCGAACATGACGAGTTCA
This sequence comes from Pseudomugil tenellus, assembly GCA_037177515.1. Taxonomy (NCBI): domain Eukaryota; kingdom Metazoa; phylum Chordata; class Actinopteri; order Atheriniformes; family Pseudomugilidae; genus Pseudomugil; species Pseudomugil tenellus. Next base: position 20,661,737 of record JBAMHX010000019.1, read on the forward strand.
CTGTATTCCAGTCGTCTCAACCGAAACCTCGATCTAACAGAGAACTTTTGGAATCTCGGATGGATGCATCATGACACATTTGCAGCAACTGTTTGATGTTATAATGCCATCATGGGGCAAAATCTCAGACATGTTTCTAATACTATACTGAATCTATTCCATGAAGAATTAAGGTTTAAAAGAAACAAATGGGATCCAACCAACCTGGATGTAGTAAGTTGGCGGGAGGATTTCTACGAAAGATTCCCATCAGGAGGTGGGACGTATGGACCACAAATAGACTATCACTTACTCAAGAAGTGTTGAAAGGAGGAAAAAAAAGAGAGTAAACACAAGGCCAAAAACAAGAAAGAAGAGATGCATACGCCTGCAACATGGTTGTGGTTGCTACAGTAACATAAGCCAACATCATTGGCTTTACATGATACAAATGGCCTGGTTGTGTGTGTTTGCTTTGTTCACCAGAGAGGCGATGACAACAGCTTGCAATATGGGAGGAAAACTAGTGGAACTGCTTAATTCCTGGTATTCATCTTTTATGGACCACCTACCTGAACAGCGTTGCAGACTAAATACACCCCCTACCTGTCAACAGTGTTCCCTGATGTCAGTGGTCAACACTGGCAACACAGCTGAGAGTGTTTAGAAATGTTATGAGGAGCCTGACAACGAGATCAAGGTGTAGTCTGGATGAGCTTATTGAGGTGCAAACTCTTCATGCAAAACTTTTAGCAAGTTAGTATGGAAAACTTGCAAAAGCAGAGTTTCTTTTGGAGAAATTTCGGTGCCTCATTTGTCTCGGTGCAGCGAGCGAAAACAAATCCTTGAAAGAGATACACAAATTAATTTCAAGGAAACAGGAATAATCTTGCTGAATGCCACCATTAAAAACGCTTAACTTCTTGTCTGGAACGATATCAGGTGAAATGGGGCTCCCTGGTGTTCGTGATGACACAAATTTCCCCCTAAAAAAAAAAAAAAAAAGCCTCCCAGCCGACGTGGAACGTGGGCTCGGTCCAACAGCAGCAGCTCAGATCCAATACAGTCAGCATGTGTGTGTTCATGTGTGTATGTGTCGTGTTTCCCCACGAAGTGCTCCAGCCGCGAGACAGGGTGGACGCTATGACATACACACTCACACACAGCGTCTCTGGCCAACGCATGCTCTCCAGTGACTCACCACACACACACACATACACAAAATCACCACCACTTCCACTCGCACACAACCGGACGTGCTCGTACTCCCCTTCCCAAACACACACCTACACACACGCAGCCTCCCACTATTTCATAAAGCACCAATAGCAACACAAGTGCATGTGTGTGTATGTGTTTTGAGTGTATGAGAGAAATAAAAGCAACAAGGAGTGAGTGGCAGGGGGAGAAAAAAGGCTGAACATGTATGTGTGTGTGTGTGCAATATGCAGCTGTTATGCATGTGTGTGTACATGGGAAATAAATAGCAATTTGACAGAACAACAATGGGTGTGTGTGATGCTAGTTGTCGGATGGTGTATGTGCGAGTGTGTGAGGCTCTTATGGCTGTCATGAGCCCTCGTGACTGAATGCCGTTGAGGGCAACACACACCCAGAACGGAGTACTTTTCCTATCGTGACAAATAATATAGGAAACACGGTCCAGCTGCTGGGTTTTTTTTTTTTTTCCACAATTTTCTTGAGCTGCAAGAATGTGTATAGGAAGTGTACATTGGGGTAACATGTCAGGTAGCACTAGCAAATCACAGCTGCGCTTCCTTGGAATTGGCAAAATGTGTGTAAAAGACACAGCAGCATGTCAGAGCAGGAAGAGGAAAAGAGTGTGCGTGATGCCAGAGTAGTAGTGGGGAAAGGAAAGGGCACGAGAGCTGCATGCTGTGTGTGCCTGTGTGTGTGTGTGTGTGTCTTGGCGTTTGTGACAAATAAATAACAGCCAGAGAGCAAGTGAGCGCGCTCTGATTTGGAGACTGGCAGCATGACTGACTGATCCCTGCATCCATATCATAGGATTAAAAAGCTTGACACGGCACAGATACAATGGCATCAAAATATGAGACAAAAAGTCGGTCAATGGAAAAGGAAATGTGATTATGAACCAGAACAGGCAAGAGGAAGATAATATTCAAAAATAAAAAAAATAATAACAGCTTGAACACGAGCCATACAGTAGGGTGGCTGTTGGGAGGTGAATGCTAACGCTGTCACCGGGCAGTATAGAGAAAGGAGGAGGAGGAGCTCCTGCCAAATATGAGTCTCTCCAATGATTTCCAAGAGCCAAGACACACTTCAGTCACACTGTCAGAGATGTGGTGGAGGGTGAAACCTGCCCAAATTCACTTTACACACCTGTTCATCTACGCCTGGAAGAAAAAAAAAATCACAAATGATGTTCCTCATGTACGTTCTTCAGTGTAGATTCATTGCAGCAAGTCATACTAGGACCACATAAACCAAAAAAAAAAAACAGATTTTTATTGATAACATTTGTCTGACTGGTCACAATGGCATTTTCACTCACAGACACATCTCTGCATATGGCCTGAACCAGTCTGCCAGCGAGCTGCACCTAATTATTCATGATTTTATGTAACAAGATTTTGGGTAGGAAATTAGGTCAGGGAACATACAGCGCAGAGTGGGTGAAGTTGAAAAAAGAAAAAAGTTTGACTATAGACAGAATCAGGAGAAATGGGGGGGGGGGGTGCCACATAAAACACAGTTCCATATGCACTTTCTAGGTCAACAAACCAGCTATAAATAAGTTTGTTCAACAGTCAATTCCTTCATAGAAACACCTGAAACCCAGATGTATATCAGTAAATATACATTTAAATTAGGTTAAATGTCAAAATAAAAGTGCTTCTCTTCTTCAGACGTGCTGCTTTTCCCTCCAAATGTCCTTTAAAAACAAACAATCAAATATAAGCTTTACATAGCAGCAGCCTAATTCAATGCAAAACCAGTAGAAAACCAGTCTGCCATTAGCTGGCACCAACTCAGCGTCTGCTTACCAAACAGGCAACCAGCTTTCTGGACCTTCAGACACAAAAACATAACCTGAAAAACATTATTTACTCATTCCCCTCCTCATACACTCGAATATGACAAACAAAACTAACAATTAAAGCCTCATTTTCTCTGTAAAGCTATTTAATATCAAACTAATCTGCTGTACGTTGCAATCGCAACTACAGTTTTCATACCAACCACTTTGGTATAAAAAAAAGCCCGAAAAGCATATCTGACACCAGGGAGTTTGTTCAAACCAAAGTAAAAAGAAACGCGAGTGAGTACAGTAAGCGTCTGATAGTTTTAAAACAGTCCACCGTGAGCAAAAGTCTTGTTTCTATACGCTGACGGCGGCTTCACCTCAGATGACCCAACCAGCCAGACTGGCTGTCTGCTAGCTAGCCCCGTTTGAACCTACGTACAGCGGCAATAACAACACTTGAACCGACACCGCAACCCTAACTGCCACTGGCTCCACCGTCACCGAAAAAAAGAGAAAACTGCATTTTGTTTTCCTCTCTACTTGACTCGGCAGACTAACGCTGACTCGGAGTGGAAGAAGTGAAGAGGGAAGCAGCCAAAACAAACGCATTTCCCGACATGAAAGGATAACATCCAGAAACGGACAGCCACGTTTTGTGCTGGGGGAAAGGCTAAAGCTAAAGCACTTAGCTTCACGGGGTTGCCCGTCATTAGCGGGGGCTAACTGGCTAACGGTTAGCCTCCGCTGGCTAATAAATTTATTATGGGCACTTTCACCGGGGGTGGAGGAGGGAGGAGAGAGGGACGGCAAAAGTTGGCTCCCAAAAAACATCGCGAACCGGATGACATTCACTTCTCTGGCAACTATTTTAAAACATAACCGAGGACTGTGCAGACACACAGCAACTAAAGTTACCTGACAACCAGGTATCTAAGTGTTTTCATTCCAGTTTGGCTGCCGTGGATGTTTGCTGGGTGAAAGCAAGGTGATTCCCACTCGGAGCGACTGTGATGGAGGGGGACGGTCGCTAGCAGCAGCAGCAGCCTGGGCAGAGAGAGCCAGGCAGGCGGCTAGTCTGCCTGCAAACAAGCCGCTTTAATAACTTCACTTTTGCGGTCACTTTGGGGAGGATTTCTCTCCAGGAGTTTAAAAAATAAGAAGTTTCCCTTGTGTCCTACCTGTGTGTAGTCTGTGGTTGCGAGGTGCGACAGGCTGGAAGTTGATTATTCCCAGATATCCAAAGTGGTGCGGTGCGGGGCGCATATAGCTAGCGCTGGGTACAGTAAAGATTGTAGCATAGCTAACCTAAAGACAACAGTAGAGAGGAGAAAAAAACACCTCCTCGTTGCTCATAGGGGGGATCGACGACAAAAACCACATGATCTTTTACGTCAGCATATATTTGCATAGGATGCCAAATTTATGTTTCGCGTTCAGGTGACGTGAAAATGTACAGAAAAGTTTGTATTTCAGCTTTTGCCGGACGCTGGCACGGCTGGTTGCGGTGGAGAGACGCAGGCATGTGGAAGCCACGCACCTCTGTTTCCCCCCCAGCTCCACCGATCTGCAGCACTTTGCTGTTTCATGACTTACAGCATGGATGGCTGTTTTTAGCACTGGAAGCTTCCTATATAAACGGTCGCTGTGCTGACTTTATAATGGATTTATTCAATTAAATGCTACTTTTTATCCCATTTTGTAATATCAGTCCGCCTTTGCGTCGTTCTTACTGGCTTCCTGCAGAGATGCGATGTATAGAAAGCACTTATTTATGTGTTTATTTTACTAAAATATACATGATCTATTAAAAAAAAGCAGATGTTTGCAAGTTTAACACTTCTTCGCAAAAACGCAAAGAAAATATATGTCATGCAAAACAATAAAAAAATAATAATAAAGAAAGAAGGGATGAAATGCCAGCGTTGAAATGTTCTTTTAACACCTGTTTGATCCTGTGGCTGACCTCGCAAGCAGCATCCTGCGCTGGTGCAGCAGCAGCATCTTCACCCCGTAAAGCAGCTGGTAATAAATGAGCATCTAAAGAAATCTGGACTTATTTTTTAACGGGAAGTGAAGTGGGAGTGGTAGTAAAGTTTCCCCCCGTTCGTCAGGCTGCTGTTTGCATTTCATCAGCCTCATGCATTTTTGATAAATGGGCTTGTTGTTGCGGATCAGATGCAATAAATGTATAAACGTCTTCTTTACGCCGCTGTGAAAAGATGACAAAGAGCGACACCAACAGGTGGATCTGGGAACTACACCGGTCATAGTAAAGATCTTTAGGTTAATGTGCAATTTTTTAAGTAATATCGTGAGTTATTCTGTTTTGTTAGCTTGTTCAATGTTTTTTAGATTATTACTTTATACTATGAATTATGATTGGACTTGAAATGCCGGAAAAAATGCAAATTTACTGCTTAATCTGAGTAAATAAGCCTAAGAGTCATTCATCACTACTTCTTTACTTACGTTCACTAGTTCACTTTTTATTGATGAAATCATAATTTTTTTTATCAGTTTAGTATCTATTAAATATTTTGATGTTGTTTATTCAAGTAATATAAATATATA
>JBAMHX010000019.1:20671289-20681460 GCA_037177515.1 Pseudomugil tenellus
GCAGGGAATGGTTTTTAGTGAGAGGATTGATGGTATGCTGATGGTATTTTGCAGCCTGTTTGTGAACATTTCAAATAATTTGAGTGTTAGAAACCGGAGACAGAAGCAGAAAGTTCAGCTTACATTGTAAGAAAGATGAAACTTTTTATGTGTCTGTTTTTTTCTCTTGTGCAAAGATGGCCGTCTTTACCCTTAAAGCCAAGAAGAAGGCCTGAGAAAAATGTTTCTCTACATTTTCTGTTTGTTTTGGACAAAAATAATCGGAATAAATTAGTTTTACACAAGTAAGTTAATAACATTATGACTGTGAACTGGTGGAAATGAGAAACAGTGGTGTTAGAACAAACAATTTAGGTTTTACATACTAAAACAGAGTGTGGTAGAGATGGCTTAGGCAGGATTATTTCCGCAATTTGTTAAAGAAAATCATCATAATCTCTACAAACTTACCTCTACCACATGATAGACTAGGAAGTTAAAGGGTTAAAGTCTCCAAAGCAAAGTTTGGGACAAATGTTTTAATGTTCTAGTCATAAAAAATGGCTTGTGTGTAATTCACATCAGCAAATGTAAGTTTCATGCTTTTTTTATTAATTACTCTTAAGTTTGTCATTAATTGATGGAGTGGTCAATACATTTTCTGTTTGAAAGCTTATCAGTTTTCCATTTTCCAATTGTAACATGAAGCCAAATTTTCAGAAAACACATTTGAAGATGAAAATGTTTAATTGCAATACATAAAGCCTTTAATGTATTCCTCATGTGGGTTCCTACAAAGGCAGAGACTAAATATAAAATCTGCTTTTTATTGACTTTAATGAAAAGACATTTGTTTGGTTGGCTATGTGTCTTGGAGTCACTCAGGTCATGTTAAGCTCAGGAACCTGAATAAGAGCAATCATATTTTCTTTTATTGGTTCTTGAAGATGTTTCGCCTCTTCTGAGAAAGTGCTTTTTCAGTCTGAAAGAAGCTTTTTGGGAATGAGAAGTAAAACATCTTCACTTGCAGGGTAAAGAAGTGCTTTTATTAAAGTTCTAAAGGTTGGGGGAGTAGGAATAAAAAAAATACACTTGCCTAACTTTGTGTGTGTGTTTACTTCTGTCTGTATATTTATATGACATAAAAACACACTGGCTACTATCTCTGCTCAGCTGCTTATAAATCAGTGAAACACATGGCAGCAAATCAGTGCATGATCAAGATAATTTGATGAGATTCAAACAAAGCATCAGGATTGGGAAGAAAGAGGATCTAAATGACTTTGAACATTTACTTTTCAGGAATTACTGATCTACTCTAACAAGGCCTATGCTGTCAGAACCAACGGCTAGGAGTGTATCCCCGAACACCATAAATCCTCTAATTCCCCAATCCTCAAATAGATACAATACAATAATATAAAGAGGCACATGTTTAGTCCCAAAGCTCCACTTAGTGTTGAAACTTTGAACCAGCCCGATATGATGTCAGGGCAGGGTGCATCCTGAGGTCATGACCTTTTATTTGCACTTTATTTGTGGTCATTGAGACAAATAGTTCCAGAGATTTAGCCAAAAATTTGAATTTTTGTGCATAAAACGCCACCTGGTGGGGAAATCATGAATCCCAAAATGCGGAAACTGTTTTGGCCGTCCATTTGGAGACCAAGACAGTTTTACTGAGTATCAAAATCCAATTATAAAAATTGTTTATCGCGTTCCCACGAAGGATATCAGGTGGTGGTCGTGATGAAACCATAATATTCCTGACACGCCGCTTTCGGGGATATAATTGGAGTTTACAGATATGCTCCAGAAAAGAGCAAATATCCAATGAGAAACTTTGTCCTTACTAGACCTCAACATTTTGTTGATATATCAGAGATCAGAGGGGAATGGACAGAATGGCAACAAGAACTCAGATAGCCATTAAATCCAGTATATGCAAAGAACCCCATTTAATAGACAAATCAAACTTTGAAACAAGATCACCTAAAATGAGGTTGTAACTGGAGATTAGTAAATGGAAACATGTTACTTAGTCTGGTGAGTCATGATTCATCTGCATCATTCTGCTGGTAGGGTCAGAATTCAGTACAAATCACATGAAAACATGGATCCATCCTGCCTTGAATCAACCGTTGCAACTTTTACTTTGCAGAAATTCAGTAAATTGGAGTTGATGTGCTATAGAAATAAACCTGAACATTTCAAGCTGGAGGTGGTACCATCTGCAGGATATTATCTTGGCTCACTTTGGGCCCATTAGCATCAATAAAGCATCATTTAAACACATTAAACACACACCTGAGTGTTGTTGTTGAACATGTCCATCCCTTCTCGTCCACAGTGAATCTTCTGATAGTTACTTAGGTCAAATCATGTCAAACTGGTTTCTGGAAGAAGACAATGAGTTTATTTTGCTCCAAAAGCTTATTAAATTAATAGACACTAAACCACATAATGAAATAAGTAAAATTCATGTAAATAAAAACATACAAATGAATTGATTCAGTTCACTAAATTGATAATATTAAAAATTATACAAGAACTTTGCACATGCTAACTATTTTTAGCTAATTATTGTGGAAATAGGTCATTGGGTGAACAGTCTAAACTGAGTTCTCCAGACCTTCCTCTCCCCAGCCACCTCGTTCAGGGAGAAGCTGAGATTTGCACTCTGCAGCTCGGGTCTGCAATGATGTCTCCTCCCAGAGGGAATGTTTGAACAGCAATCCTCAGGAGGCAACCAGAGGGCATGCTGACTAGCTGAAACATCTCAACTGGCTCTTTTCAGTATGGAGGAGAAGTCACTGCATTCCGAGCCCTTAATCCGCGTTTAAGAGAGGGTGCGTCTGTTAGAGGAAGCTCATTTCAGCTGGTTGTCCTTGCAATTTCATTTTCAGTCATTACTGAGAGCTCAGTGTCCGTCTAAGACCGAAAGCCTTGCCCTCTGGCTCAGCTCTCTTCACAACATTTTTACAATGCTGTGGTACGCTGCTGCAGATGGTGTCCAACTCCACCGTTTTATCTGCTCTGCTCATAAACAAGATATCAAGATACTTAAACTCCCCCACTTACTGGTTTGGGAAATCTATCCATCTTGGTCTTGGACATGCTAATTTTTATTTTGACTGCTTCACATTCAGCTGCAAACCACCATGCAGCTGGAGATTTCCTCTCAGTATCCACCTCGTGTTGAAGAAACTAGATGCAATCTTGAACTGACCCAAGTGGAAATTATACTCAAATATCATGAAGAGACTGTTCACATTTTTAGATTGATATTACTTCACAGGACTTCTACTTCCTGCCAGTTTTACTTCCCAGCTCTTTGTATTTCCATTTCTCATTAAGAGGTGTTTTCATGTTGATGAGTCAGTCGGACAAAGAAACACCACAATAGCAGCCATCTTCTCCCATTTCCATATCCGTTCATTTATTCTGCTTACTGAATGTGGGTACCTTTCACTCTGTATATTCAGATGCTTTTGGGGATGATGTGGGGTTCAGGGTCGTGGCCAAGGGCACTTTTACCTGCTGCTGCTTTGTCTCACTAAACCAGATAATCACACATCACCATTCAAGTGTAAGTTATAGAAATAACAGAGAAAAAAAATGAGACAATACACTGGAATGAAAAGAAAGATAAAATAAAAGGCCCATGAAGTAAATCAATATAATATGTAACTAAAATAGCACAAATCCAAAATAACACTGAAGAAATGATCAAATTTAACAGCAAAATAAATTCAAATAATGTGAGATAGCTTGTAAAACAACAGCTACAACATTACGCAATATAATAAAATTGCAAAGCAACAGAATTAGTTAATAAGAAAAGTGAAGTGAGGAAAAGAATATCTTATAAAAGTCTAAAAATATCCATACTTTATATATACACAGTAAACAGATGGATTGTTATACAGGGGCTACTCGGTTCTGTCCCATGACCGGGCGGTAGTAACACAGGTTTTAATGTTTCCCTGCTCCAACACACCTCACTCAGATGAATGAGTCATTGTGCAGACGTTTATAATCTGTTGAATCGATTCAATCAAGTAGGTGTGTTGGAGCAGGAATAAAAGGACTGTAGACCCTGGTTTAAAGGTACAGTTTACAAAAATGGCTGGCAGTTTGTGGTACTTACTTCAAATGTCAAGCTGTAAGTGGGCAGCGGTTATCCAATCAGACACACTTTATAGTGAAAATAAAATTAGTCAGCTTCTATATATGTTGGCATGTCAAGTAAACATAAATCATTCACTCTGAGAAAAACACAAACACAAGACCAAAACAGCATATATTTGAGCATATATTTCATCACTTAATGATGTTTGATATTGTTATACTTCACAACTTTGAGTGGCTGATGAGTAAATCTTATGACAGCTAGAGATGGGTGAATGTAAAGACAGCACAGAGGCAACAATGATGGAAGCATATAGGGTAAGCGTTTAGACCCAGATGTGCCACATCAGGCAGGATCCAAGGTGTAAGCTGTGCAAAGAGGCCCATGAGACAATCCAACAACTAGTACTGGCAAGAAAATAATACATGTACCACGATCAGCAAGCTGGCAAAGTATACAGAAACATCTGTGCAGAATATGGACTGGAGACCCCCGGGTCAAAGTGGGAAACACCTCCCGAGGTGGTGGAGAATAGCAGAGCTAAGTGTCAGACATTCTCTCTGCTAGAAAACCCAAGCTTTAAAGAAAAGCAAATGAGATTTAAATGGAACTTTATCATTAACTTTATTTATTTTAGCATCTATTTGATTAGCATATTTTCAATTTCAGCATATTTATTCATAAGGATATTTACTTACCGCGTGTCTTCATTAGCGTGCACCTTCTGCCTGCTCACTGCAGCAGGTATGTGCCATGGGTGTCAGAGTGTTTGGCATCACAGATGAATGTTGCACCTAATTAATCAGAGCGGAGCAAGCTGTGAAAATAGCGTGCCGAGAGATAAAAAAATTAAATAATTAATTGAAAGGGAAACTGGCTGAAAATCTTTGCTCACACTTAAAAAAAAATTGTAAGCAAATGAGCCAAACTTTATATCAGCCATGCAAGAATAAAAAGCAAATCAAAGGGACAAATGGAATGAAAGATCATTATTTGTGGTGATTAAAGCTGTTATTAGCTCAGGATGTGGTCTGAAGCACACAACCGATCCAGCTGTTGTCTGTTTTCTCTCTAATGAGGAGCCTCCTCTTCGTCTTCTCCTGCAGGTCACTCTGAGTGGCCGGCTCGGCTCTTCATCTCCGTTGAAGCTCATTAGTAAGTCACCTGCCTCACTCTGCTGCTCCGCTCTCCTCCTTGATGCTTTATTCATCACAAGGAGGAGGACAAGAGCGGTCTGCTGTCTGGACACATTTACATACAAATGAACTGAGGATTCATTATTAATACTCTCTCACACACACAGAACGGCACACACACGTGTCCATGCTCTGCTGCAGTGAGTGTCAATAATTACAAACATCAGTGACTCGGCACAGTATTGCAGTGCATTCAATGTGTGTGGGGGGGGTGTGTGAGTGAGCAGCAGTTTATCACATTTTGCATGGTCGATCATCCAGACTTGTTTACAAGACAGACAGTCTTGTGAGCTTACAGAAGACATCCAGGACTTTTCTGCTCGGCTGCCTCGTCTGTTTCTTTGTTTTTGTGTTTGTTCTGAGACAGAAGAAGCTGGTCGGCTTCACATGGTTTGCATAACAACAGCCGAGTCAAACCTTTGAGCTCAATTATGCTCTGATGAGTGTTTTTGGATTGGAACTATTTTCCAGGTGAAGCTGTGAGAGGTTGTGTCACGGGGATTGGAGGAATCCACGGAGATCCTGGTGTGAAATTAAAAACCTCCTCCCCTCATTTGTGAGATTTAGCGAAACTGCAATGTCAGAGTTTGGCCAAGACACACAGGTTATGGATCATTTGGATAAATAATCCTAGCACAAAGGGACTAAGCTGTGTCTCAGCATACATGCAGAGCAGGGTAGACAATATCTATATTTATATTTATATCTATATCTTATAAGTATATATATACATATAAATTAACTGCACACATTTTCCTTAAGTTACCTGGATGGCTACATTTATACACTCATTGCTACTTCATCATGTACACTTTGCTACTACCAGGTTAGACCCCACATTATTCTTCTATTCATTAAATAGATTATTATTCATCTATTCATTAAATAGATTCAGCAACTTGTTGGAATTTCGCTCCAAATTAGCATATTAGCATCACACAGTTGCTGCAGATGTGTCAGCTGCACCGCTATGATGCTAATCTCCTGTTCCACCACATCCGATTGCCACGTTTAAGAGATGCTTTGAGCTATGAGACAATATTCTGCTATCTGCTATCATCAGAAGATGTGTCAGAAAAGAATGGACATGGTCAGTAAGTAGGCAATGTTCAAGTAAGCTATGGTGTTGAAATAATGCTCAGTTATAGTAAAGAGCCCAAAGTGTTATACAGTCACTGCCCACAGCGCTATCCCACCACCAGCACCCTGAACTGTTGATTCAAGGCAGGATGGATTCATACTTTCATGTTGTTCAAACCCAATTCTGACCCTCACATCTGATTGTGGCAGCTGAAATCAAGAGAGCAGACCAGGGAATGTTTTTCCATCTTTTCACATGATGCATGTATATTAATTCATTTTAATCTTTCTGTGAGTTCCCTGTAAAAGTCTCTGCAACAGAAGCATGATCAGTCCTGAGTTCGTAGGTTTGGAGTGAACCAGTTTATCGCATTTCAGTTCTGCAGTTTTTCCACAATACCAGGCCAAACCAATCTATCTTACCTTGTTCAGCAATCCAAACTTGTTTTAAAAATAAAGTAATCCTGATGGTCTCCTGCAGATTCAGAAAAAAATAAAATGAAGCAGGAGATCTTCCAAAGCTTTCTGTGGGCCTCCAATGGAAAACAAGCTTAATGTCATCTGGGCACCTTTTTCTGCTACTCTATCAGTAGAAAGCTTGCAAATGAACACCATCAGGCTCATTATTAACTTGGTCAGTCCAGGTTTTCTGACACTACATGTGATTAAGTAGCATTCATTGCAGCTGATGGCAAATTACAAACATGGATGAAAGTGAATAAAGGAATTTGAGGTCATACTTTTAATCCATTAAGGCACCAAATGATGTGAAATTAAATTAGCACTTAACACAGTTCATTTTGCGCGCAGTTATTCTTTCAGTCGCAACTAAACATTTGGGACTAAGAGAGGTAAGCAGGTTTATTTGCAAATGTTCAAAATAATTTACTCTTATATCCAGATGGGGGCTATTCCCACCGACATGTCTCATAAAGACCCTCATTAGGGAAAGGAAAGGGGTTTAAGATGGTCTCTAACTCTTCAGAGAAACAGACTTAGATTTGCTCAAGGTGTATTGGATAGAAGGATAACAAGCACTGAGCTCACCTCATTAGATACACCTCACACTCCTCATCATAACTAAAGCTGAACCTTGCCCTTATTTCACAGCACATCTGTATGCCTCAGTGAGACGACTGACATGATAAATACTTTCTCGCCCCCCCCACCCCCCCCGCCAAAAAAAACAAAAAAACACTTAGTGCTCTTCACAGCTTGACAGTGTGAACAAATGTACAGTCACCCAGCACTTTATTAAGAGTACATGTATACCTGCTCATTCATGACTTTATGACATTAGGCAATCATGTGGCCGAAATGTGGTGCAATAAATCACGCAGAACTGGCAATGAAAAGGGAAAAGTTCAGCAGACAGAGAAGGGCTTGTTGGTGATGGAGCTATAAGCGGTCAGACTTTTTAAAGTTGGCACATTAACTGGAGTAAACGTGTTTAGCTACAGAGCTGAAAGGAAAAACAGCACGAGCTCGTAACGTATGTGCTCCATCTGCTGGAGAGGAAAGGGTTAAAAATATGCAACCACATCAGGCATTTTAAGAAAAGTAAACAGATATAAGAACCATCACTACTTCTGCTAAGGTTAATATTTACCTCTTGTTGGGAATATTTGATGCATGTTAATGGTAAAAAAAGAAAAAAAAACTTTTTTAATCATGTCTGTGCTTATAAAGATTAAAATAATGTGACTCAACAGCTAAATCTGACCTGAGCTTGCAAACAAATTCTTCCATCTTTCCAACATGATATAATATGCCATATATTCACAAAGATGGCAATATTTCCTAGAGTATACAACTCTACATCCACCATAACCGTGTTGTTCATCCTGTTAAATTACACCAGCAAGCCTTGTGTGTCGATGCAAACATGGCAAATTCACATTTTTATTTTTATTTTGGTGGTTTTTCGAAAGCCTGAAAGAATAAACATCTGGCTACGGAGCACAATCCCACCACTACTGAATAGCAAAAGATTGGAAAACCACAACCTGGGCTGGTAACTCTCCGCCTGTGCCGAGGCTACAGATGATTGGTTGGAGCCAACCTGTGTTTTGTAAACAGTCCAGGCTGGTGCTGCAGTTTTAATTGACAGATGAATTTTCTATTGGTTTACGTTCCATTGCCTCCATACAAATCAATCATAGTTTGAATGTAGCTGCCTGAGTGCTTGTGCTGACCATGTGCACTCCTGTTTTCCCTCTTTTACCTTATCTTTCCAGCAGGAGAATACTATTGGCTGCAATAAAGATGTCAACACACCTGTCTCCCATTTTCAGACCCTGTAAACATATGAAAACAGCCCAAACATAAACACCACCTTCAGCTCACCTAGGACAAAATACAGATGTTAAACTTTGATCCTTCAGGGAAAGAAAAAAACATATCGACCTTCCCACCAACATGACATACTGGTAATATTTAAACTGTTAGAATGATTCATCTCAGCTCTGTGTTTCGCAAACCTGCAGATATCTCACTTAACGTTCAGGTTTTTATATCAGAAGCTTGAGTCACATGCATTTTATTCCACTGTGATTCCAGCCAGACCTGATGTAATGTAATTTGTTGCAGCGGATTTTGACCTAAATGTGAACCGCATGTGTCAGATTAAAGATGATTTCACTGCAGTTATAAATATCACACATGGCATCTGCTTCAGCAGTCACATTCGTTGCATTAATTTGTCCTACATACATGCGCCGGATACTGTCCTCATGGCGTTTGTGCTGCAACTTTCAGAGCGTGCAGCTGATCCAGATGATGCCCTTGACAGAGTTCAGACGGCTCATCTCAGAGCTCTACCGGTTGTCTTGTCATGCAGTTTGCTTTTAATAGTCTTTTCTTTTCCACTGAGACATTGCAGATATTCACTGATATCCCAAACTAAGTTAGCAAAATAGCATTTCTGTTTAATCTGTTTACTCAGAAATAAACTGTTGGAATGATTTCCATGAAAATAACATTGTTGGGGAGCTGCAAGTAGATATTCATGTAATTCATGCTTGTTTGCCTAGAATTTAGATTTTTTTTCTTTTATAAAAAAAAATGGTAAAAATACAAATTGAGAAAAACAAAGAGACAAAGTGATGAAAGTTATGGTTAGTGCTAAAATGAAAATGATACATTTCTTGACATTTAGCATTTCTTTGTATTTTCTTTTCAGTATTAAATAAAGTCTCAACCTTTGAGGTAATTAAATATAATTAAATAGAAACAGAAACACTTTGGTTTAAAATATTTCAAATATATTTTTTCCATGACTGCAAAATAATGAAATCTGAAATAGTCTAAACTTTTTATATATATATATATATATATGTATATATATATATATATATAATTTCTCAGCTCCCTCATGTCTGTTTCTGCTCGGTGTTTAAATGTCTTGTTTTTTTTTACTTGATTAAACAATAAAGTTACATGTTTATGGAGTGTTTTCCCTTTTTTATAACAGCTTATTTTCATTGTAATTTTTATACATACTGCTTTGAACCTTTGTCTGCTTGTCTTTTCTCATCCTGGACACTAAGAATCTCATGTTCAGTGTCTCATCTGATTACAGAACATAAACATGTTTCTGTTCAGATGGACTGTTATTGACAGAACATGCCAGTGTTTCTCCATCACATTGATATTTAGTTTTCTTCTTACTTGAAATAGTTTCAGATTTGATTTCTGGATGCAATAGAGAAATGTGATGAGTGAGAATTGTTTTCTAAGGCACTCCTGTCCTCATGTGGTCATACTGAACATGGCAGCATAATTT
>JBAMHX010000019.1:20713004-20723820 GCA_037177515.1 Pseudomugil tenellus
ATCTATCTATCTATCTATCTATCTATCTATCTATCTATCTATCTATCTATCTATCTATCTATCTATCTATCTATGCACGTAAATGAGTATTTCCGTCCTACTGGTACTACCCGGCATCCTCAGATGAGAGTAAACTTGACCAGTTCTTAACTTTGCAGTGAAGACTGATGATAAAATGGTTGATAGTACTGAAAAACATGTATTCGCTGCATATGACGCTCCTTGCTTATAAAATAACAAAGCAGCCCACCCATCCGCCCCCCCTCCCTGCCTGGTCTCCAGACAGTGGGTCTTGATTAGTGTTGGGAGCTGCTGCTGCAGAACAAAAGGCTCATTCTGAAAGGAGGATGAGGATTCAGCTCTTGTCACTCCCACAGGGATGAAAGACATTTTATGTAGAAAAATTTGACGTGATCGTCTTTCCCGCCTGGATCGGGCTTTTTAAAAACAATGACAGCTGACAGGAGTGTGTGTGGAGCAACTGGGTTTGTACTCCATTGTTATAACATGTAGGTGTATTTACACGGGGGGTGGTCCGGATGATGCTATGTACAAATGTACTATAATAAAAATGTGTTTTAACAATGACTTATTTAAAGGAAATGATTTCTGCTGAATATGAGATGCTGAATATATGTTTCTGTGTCTGCGTCCTTACACGTCTTCGCAGTAGCAGTGACTGCAGGCCCTTCAGTCCCGTCCGGCAGCAGAGTGTACACACTGATCTTGTACTGTGTGTTGGGTTTCAGGTTGTTGAAACAATGTCTGCTTGATCCTCCACCCAGCTTGGTCTCCTGCTTCTGACTTCCTGCAGTCACAATGCAAAGATCACCTTGTTAGTATTTCTGAGAAGGGCATCTTTTTCATTGAAAAAATATTATTTTGTGAACATCACAGAACTGAAGCATTGTAGATGTATAATAGCAGATTTTCCAGTCAAGGCAGTTTTTTTTTTTTTTGTACAGCACAATTAAATGACAGGATGATTCAAGGTGCTTCACAGAAACATTGAAATGTCAAAAATAAGAAGTGTCATTTCAAACTGAGAAAGTCAGATATAGAAAGTAACAATAAAAGTTTAAAATAAAAAGTGCAGATTTGGACTTTTAAATAAAAAAAACTATTAATATACAGCTGAGAACAGGTGGGTCCAAAAAAAACAGATGTTTTACGCTAATCTGACGGTTATTTTTTTCCAGATATGCGGAGAATAGAAACTGAATGCAGCTTCTGCATGTCTGCAGATGAAATATGGTTTCTGAATGGGTTTGCACTGGGTCAAGAGGTCACTGATGCATTTCGGTCCTAAACCATTAATAGACCAGTAACAAAACTTTAAACTTTAAAGATAGATGGTATAAAGTCCTCCGAGATGGATGAAGATGAGGACTCAAGCAGCAGAGTCCTTGTTGTATTGTAATTGTTTTTAGGAAGCCGTGTAAAGACACTTATACAAAAGTTCAGCTCAAAATGTGGGTCTGACTCCATCAGTCTGCCCACATTTCTGGCTTGGTTGCTGGAATTTAGGTGGGTAAATAAAGCTCTGTGCTGACTTCCAGTCGCTTCTATTTGGCTCCAAAGGCACCTCAGTTTTGTTGCAAAGAGAAAAGCAACCACTCATACCATTTCTTTTATGCTGGGAAGAAGTCAGAGTACACAGAGAGAATCTTCATGACACGTGTAACATAAACTGCACACAGAAAGACCCGGTTCAAACCGCTTCCCCTCAGACGAAGCTCTACCTGGGAGACCAACCGCTGGGAGCATTGATGCCCTTACGAGAAAAAAAAAAAAAAAAAAAAAAAAAAAAATCACATGGAGAACCACAAGTTCACCCAGCCTATGTGGTTTTTACATGTTACGTGTTAATGTAACATGGTAACATGCTATTTAAATGTTAAAACAAGGCTTATGCCATTGGAAGCGACAGCTATGGGTATATCCCTGTACGCCCCCAGTCCTCCCATTCCCAATCCTCAAATAGACACAATACAATAATATAAAGAAGCACATATTCGGTCACAAAGCTCCACCTGGTATTGAAACTTTTAATCAGCCGGTATGACATCAGGACAGGATGCAGCCTGAGGTCATGACATTTTATTTGCACTTGATTTGAGGTCAGTTAGACAAATTGTTCCAGAAATATAGCCAAACATATAATTTTTAATAAATAAACCGCCGCCTGGTGGGAAAACCATAAATCTGATAATCATGGATATCCAAGGATATCCGGCAGCGGTCATGATGAAACCATTCTATCCCCGATAATCTGTTATTACCTGCATGTGAAGCTCTCTGAGACAACTTGTTGTGATACTGGGCTATATAAATAAAATTTCATTGAATTGAATCCGCGTTAAGGGATAAAATAACATGAGATGACTGTGGGGTGCATTAAAAACTCATGTTAGACCAGTGAGATGACAAAACCAGTGAAATTCCATTTAAACCCACAAGCCCACAATGATACATCTCATATTTCATGTAAAAATATGTAAAGGAATTAAAAATATTTAACTCATCAGAAAAAAAAAAACATATCTTCGATAATTTATAACTGCATGTAAACATGAAATTTCATGTAAACTCAGACAATCTGGCAGAAATGTGAGAAATAAGAAGTAAAATGGGGATGCAGATGCTTTTACTCAAAGCTTGTCAGCACAAATCCTTCAGATGAACTACAAACCATATTCTGTTAGTGGTTTGAAAAAGAAGAAAGGGAGATCGGATGGTTTAATCTGACCATCCATCAGAACATGCATTAAAGCAGCGTCACATTCGTCACATTGTTGAGAAATCAGTCAATGTCCACAAGAGATGCATATTAAATGCATATTAATAGTTCAAATAGTGAAACGATAAACTATTAACCGGGTTTAAAAGTGTTTAAATTATCATTAAATATGCTGGTTTCCATAAAGACAGTGTTTATTCTACCATAACAACAAATAAAAATAATATGGCAATAAACACGTTTTTTTAACGTCATTTGACACATAAAGAAATAATAAAAAACAAAATAAACATTGTTTTTTATACAAGTTATGTTGTTTTGAATGCATCATCACAGTCTTCCCATATTACTGTTGGATGGAAATAAATTTACTTAAGATATAATGATATAATACGTATATAATACTTAAAAACATCCACGTTTACTTTGAACCAATCACACAATTCTGTCCTAAGAAAAAGGACAAGTAAGGCACTTTAAATCTCAAATATAATTCTTAGCTTTTAAAATTAAAGAATTTATGAAGTTATTATTTATTTGGACATTTTTTTTCTACAAAATTGTTATTTGGCTTCATCTTATCCACAAATACTGCAAGTAAAACTTGACAATTAAGAATAAATGACGGACCAAATCTAATTAATAGTTGTCTTGTCTGTTGATCCAAGCCTGATGGGTCGAGCCAAGCAAGAAAATGTCAAATATTAACTTTAAAACAAAGCTTTCTGCCCATAAAACAATCATATTGTGCATGTGGAACATTTTAATGAGACAAAGAGCTACAACTCTTAATAAAATGTAATGGAAGCTTTGCCAAACAGCTGCTTTAACATTGTGTGTGTGGGTGTTTGCAAATGCATATTTACATGAATAAGTTAGAAGATCTGTGCTAATCCTGTTATTTCGCACAGCAATTTCTCAGCTTTGAGGGAAAAACACTTAAAAATGTATTGATTTTTTGTGCTTAAAGAGTTATGAACAGATCTTTGAGAACAAGACATCCTTTACAGACATTTTAAAATGATTTAATCACATTATGGACGCTTAAGTAGCAAGGATGTAATGACTCAAACAACCGTTCTTGCATAAAAAGAGTGTTTCCATCACTGACAATCATGTACCTGAACTGTAATGCAATATATCCTCACAGCATGTTTTTATTACATTTTAACATTAATAAATTAATTATTTCAGCAAAAAAATGTGCAAACTCCAGAATAATTAAACAATATCTATTTCTTTCTTTTTCTGTCTTCCCCCCCCCCCCCAAACAAATCCTTTATTTTTAAACATCCCATCCCTAAAACAGCAGAATAACCTCGCATCCGTCCTCTCTTTCTCCTGTTCCGGACGCATCTCCAGGGTAATTAAATACCAGCTGTGGTGACATAAATTCTCATTTAGCTGTATTGTATGTTGAGACAAGCAATGCATGGGCTCTCCCTGAGGAAACACTGGGGAATATGTGCTTTTTATGTGACGTTAATGATGGCAGTGTTATTGCTTGAGGCCTAAAGGTGATGAATAACAGCCATTACTTTCCTATTTGCTGCTTGACGGCTGTATTAAAAGTCAATCTTGCCTTTAAAATGGTGACTGAATGGTTTACCTGTGAAATTGAATCGGGGACACACCATCTGCCGTTTGATGTTATTTTGGTCAGTTGGAGTGCTTTATCACTTTCAGACATATGGGGAAAATATATACAATTATTTCTGCTGCTCTAAACCACGGTTGCTTAAAAGAGGTGACTTGTTTTTATTTCTGACAGCTTGCTTAAGAGATGATAAAATTGCAGTTTATGAAGTGTATGTGAGGGTGAGCAGGAATACGCACTTTAAAGGGTTTTTTTTATTTGTTTACTTGAACAAAAGGGAAAAATAAAATTTTAAACTGAACTGAGAACATGAATCTTACCCAGCATACCATAATGTTTTTGCTTATCATCATGTGGGCGGCAGCTTTCCCTTCTTTCCCACACCCCCACAGAAAACCTCAGATTCAAGCAGTTGTTTGCTTTTTATAGTTTCCATCATAGAATCGGTGAACAAGCTGCAGGTGCAACTGAATCCCCAGAGAAGCTCTTATGAAGAGAGTTTGATTATGTTTTTCTCTTCAACTTTACCTCCATGCAGCCTGAAAAACATGCAATTACTTTAAACAAGAACATCGAATCTCTTTACAGCTACAATACATCTTTTTTTGTTTTTGTCTATTTTCTTCCTATGTAAATATCGACATAGCTGTGATCCACGAGCAGCTTGCCTTCCACAGAATGGCTCAGTTTTTGTGGAATTGAACCTTTAAGACTGTCCGCACCTCTCTAATGGGATACAACTAAATCTTTGTGGTCTTCAGCAGCATGGGAATTCAAACTCCTCCTCATGAAAGCATGCGAGCAGGAATGAGTGTCCTCCCCACTGTTTCAGATATGCAGTGTAGGAGCTAAATGGTGAGCTGAGGAGCAGAATTACAACGTTACTTTCACTATTATGTAGATGTGGTGATGGGCAGGCATGTTTTATTAATGCGAGCCCCGTTTTATAACACTAAAAAAAGCAGAAAGCAATATGGTGAAATAGAAAAGATTAATTCCTTCTCTTTAAGCCCTGCAACCCCCCTCCCACACACACTCACACACACACAATCACACACACTTATGGATATCTCCTGTAGCCCAGAGAGTTAAGAGAAAAAAACAAGAACAAAAAACAAATAGAAACAGTTAGTTCTTGTCTATTCTTACAGGGAAATCACCAAATTCTGGGAAAATAGCTTCGGCATCTCATTTTGTGGTTGTGCCAATCCACACTGGTTGCTTTGTCGAATCTAAACAAACTCTGGACCCCTTCCACCATTCATTTGGAATAACGTGAACAATATTTTAGTATGAAAACAACCAGAGTGTCCTTTTAACCAAAGAGAGGAAGTAAAGACGAACATGATGCCACATCAACATGCACCGCAAAAGAAAAAAAGCAACCCTGAGACAATATAAATTTGGTGTTGGTCAACTGTTTTTCTGGTGGTGAATGAGCCAGCAGAAAGGAAGCATTTCTGTGTTCAATCCTGGTCAGTTAATGATTCTGATGTTTTTCCTTCTTTCTGGACGGGGATCCTCTCAGGTAATATCACCAAATGCAATATGTCCCATACTCCCACAACATCAGAACAGAAATCTCTGTTGCTGTTATTCTAAAGCAGTGCACTGCCAGATATTGATTCGGCTCCATTTCTTGCACTCGGGATGGTTTTGTTAACAATGCCCGCAGAGCAGCATCTACATGAGAAATATTTTCCCAGGAGTATGTTTTCTGACAGTTTCTTAGTTTTTAAAGGTTATTTTTTAAACCAAAATGATAATTTTGTTCCATAAACACAACATGGCTGACAGAAAACTTATATATGAAGCTCAAGTTTATTAGAAAGCTTTTTATAGAATTCAAAACCCAAACTTTTGACTGATTACAACATGCTGGATAGACTCATCCTCCTGCCACTTGCATGTCATAACGGTTTCATCTGATCATTTAGTTTCGTAAAGTCTCCCTGGCAGGAGCGACTTAAAGAGAGGACACTTCTAGGACAAGTTCTGCATTTATGTACTGAAAAAGAAATCAATGTGTCATTTGAATGTCAAAGCAAAAATATGAACAGAAGCTGCAGAACTTAACTCTGAACTTGCGAATATGCATGCATGTGAGTTGTAAGGACACAAAATCGAAGCTTGTGATACATCACTCCGGCTTTGCAGGCTCATCTCATGCACACTTCAAATGCTCCATGATCCTCAGTGAAACTGAAGCATCTTATTTAGAGGATTTTCTCATCTGGAAAATCTCACTGGAGGGTTTGTAGGTACAGCATTTTGGAAGGAAAATCATTACAAATGCTTGGGGCAATTAATGTCCTTGATTGACGTCCAACTAGCATTAAAAGTCTGATAAAATGCTAATTTTTCTGCTAATCTACACATTAATGCAGAGTTGTGTTGAAGGTTCCAGAAAAACAGGTTAAATACATTTCACGCCAGTGGAGAATGCATCTGGCCGTACTCACCAACCAGCGAGTTAAGGGTCAATCTGTAGGCGTTGGCATGTCGGTGAGGCTGCCACTGGATGCACACACTCGTCATCCTCACCTGATACTCTCTCAAGTTGGTCACCCCAAGAAACACTGAGGAAAAAAAGTGACTTTTTAAGCTTTTTGGTTAGTTCTGAGATTATTGGAGGATTTAAAGACGTGCATGTTGCAGATTAACTTTGCATTCATGCTGATTCATCGATGTAAAATCGTTCCACGGGAGTAAGTCGCGGCAGATTTAGCTAAACGGCACACACACCCTCTGATGTGTGAAGAGAATTAGCAGTGACACAAAAAGAAACTTTTTTCTGGAACTTTAAAAATATGCATTATAGAGCTGAAAACATTATTCTGTCCACACTGCCACATATAACTGCACTCAGCACACATCAGAGAAACCACACACAACCACGCTTCCAGATTATAGACCTAAAAACACATGGCTGGTTGGTTTCAAGGACACCAAAGCCCATTTCCATGAAGTTATTTGCAGACATATGGAGATGTAACTCCACTGTTTTTGCTCAAGAGGTGTAACTTATGCATGCATTCCCAAACAAACCCACACAGGCTATTTATGCAAATCGAATATATTCACTCTGTCTGGCTTTTCTAAGCATCACTTGTTCTGAACTGGAAGACATTGTGATGCATGTTTCTGTAAGCTGGTAATGGCCTTTTACACCTCAGCATATTGGCGCCGACAAAACAGTGTTCTAAAGTTGACCCAAGTAGGTAATCTACATGAATTTGACCTCCATGAAAATGCACAAGTAATATCTGCATATGCAATATCTTCCCATTCTTGTGCAGTCAACAAGAAACAAAACATCACAAAGGCTTGAATCTGATGTTGATATGCTTATGTTCAAAATAAATCACAGTTACACCCACTCTAGAGATTTACATCGAACGTAGGTTTCCTGGTGCAACAGGTGGAGAGTTTCTTTATTGCCTCTAACAAGTAAGCTGATTGTCGCAGCTGCACTCTTTCAATTTATTCATTTATCCATTTATTTATTTATTTAAACACTTTATATTAACTACATATATCATTTTGGAAACATGTTCAAAGGGGTTAGAGGAAGCTGAAGCTTATTTAGCTCCACAGGCAGTTTACTCAGTCAGCAGATCCGATTTACACCCGGTTACAATCATGTTGTTCACTCACATTTGCATTTACAACAAATGTATATATCTACATGCAAACGTGTAAACAAACCATAAAAAATTAAAAGAAAATGAAGAACAGTAATCTTACGGAAGCAAATAGCTGTCATAAAAAGCTGATGGAGTCCCTTAAAAGTAACTTTCAGTCCCAATAGTTGCTGTTTTGTATGGTTTTCTAAGCTGTGTGGTTGTTTTTCTCACCCCTAAACCCCTT
Source organism: Pseudomugil tenellus (assembly GCA_037177515.1). Classification (NCBI taxonomy): domain Eukaryota; kingdom Metazoa; phylum Chordata; class Actinopteri; order Atheriniformes; family Pseudomugilidae; genus Pseudomugil; species Pseudomugil tenellus. The sequence continues at coordinate 20,721,212 of JBAMHX010000019.1, forward strand.
TTTCTTTTGGTCAGATTTCGGTATCGAAATTAGCTTTTTAAACAACACCAATAGCATTAAAAGTGCAGCTAACAGGTTTAAATGCTGCTTTCCCTTTTGCTTTTAACAGGTGTGATTATTAAAATGGTGGCTGACATTGACACATCAGCCCACTCACCACTTCTGGTCCAATGGCTTCATTAACATGCTGCTGTGCAACATGACAGACGCTCCATTCCTCTCCTGGGATCGCACTGGCCTTATCTTGCCCCTTTTTTTCAAATAAACCAATCTCAACATCTTTTTTAGTTTTCTCCTTTCTTCTGTCCTCTTTGTCTTTCCAAACCTGTCCTTTGTTTCAACCAAGGCATGCTTAGTTGTCATGCAGGTGGTGAGGGCAGGCTTCAGTGCAAAGTGACATTCTCCATTTAAAAAGTACATGTTTGTGTATTTAGCTGACACTTGTATTTAGAATCCTTCCCCACAGAGGATGGATGGAAAATGGATGAATGGTGGGGCTTTGCCATCCAGTTCAAGGACACTTCAAAGAGGCTTGCTTTTTGTTGGCTGCTTTTGAACTGTCATAAAGATCAAACTGATGAGTTTTTAGGTTCAAACAAGACTATTTCATCAATGGTCTAGCCGGCTGTGAGGGAGTTAATTATTATGCAGGGCAAGAAAATCCAGGCTTTACCTCAAATGATTGTACTTGAGAATCAGGCCAGACAATCTGAAGAGTTGTGGGAAGGCTTCACATCACCAACGAAGAAACTTTTGAGGGTAAATAACCCAATGCATCTGCAGGTCATTGCATGGCTGGGGATGTGCAGATGTCATTAAAAGTATGAGCTGTATGTCTGTGGAAGCCTGCCTGGTCCTCTTTTCAGATGAAAGGATAATGTTGTATTCCTGTATATTTAAAAATGTGGCATGGCCAAAGAAATCCTATTGAACTGATCAAACACTGGAGTTGCTGGAACAATAGCTGTCATTGGTGAAATATAGGAAAACTGTCTAGTTTCTTTTTTGTTCTGTTTCAATTCTTCTTTCAGCACCTAAGAACCTGGAAGTTTGACTTGCGTTTTGAAAACAATGATGGACTTACAGGTCTTTGCCCTTCCTGCAAGGGCCTCACTGGATCCAGTGGTGTAGGATGCTATGACCTTGATGCTGTACTCCGTCCCACTCAGCAAGTTGACGATCAGCATGGTGTTCACATCCTCCCCGACAAAGGTCTCCAGAGCTCGTCCAGGAGCTGCAGAGAAGCAGAAAAGTTGAGGAAATCAGGTCAAAGAGGAATAAATGACCCATGAAGGGAAGGATCACAGCGCAGCAGGGTCAAAGGTCATGGTTAGGCTTATATCTCTCACAGAAATGAATCCATTTCAGCTTTCTTATGTGCACTTGATAGTTTTCTTATTCAAGCCAGCAAAGTATAAATGAACCTTTAAAAGCAACTTTGACTATTTTATTTTCCTAGAAGAAGTTAACACAGCCTTGAACCATTAGCTGCAGGCAGAGATGCCACAGGCTGGAAACTTAAGGCTCTTTGTCTGAAAAGTGTTTTATAAAAGGTTTTAAAAAATAACATTATTTATGCCAGTTGAAGACAGACATACATACTCCAGAAATGTTGGCAGAATAATTTACAGAATAAAGTTATGCATAAATGTTCGCGTTCCACAGGAAACTAAATTCTGCACAGATATTTAAATTTTTACACAAAGAGAGAAGAAATTCACACCACAGAGCTCCATCCAACCAATAATCCTACTTTTTATTCAGCATAATTATCTCTTCATTATCTTAACAACTGTATTACAGTTTGTTTAGTTTCTGTACAGGTTCAAACCAGGTTTTAATATTATTGTTTAGTAAATTACAGCATTTGCAGTGTTAATTTGTATTTGTTGGGCGAATATGTTGAGCAGCTTCTCATTATTTATAATTACCAGAAAGAGGCTGGTAGACGACTCGGTACCCCATGGTGGGTGATGGTGGCACATCCCAGCTGATCCTGAAGCGGTTGTACCATTCTTCTGACACTCGCAGGTTCTTAGGTGCTGTAAGAGGAACTGATGATGCAGGACGAGAAAGAAAGAAGAGATTATTTATTTCCTCTTATTCAGCAAGTCTTCTGGAAAATAGCTGACACCTTTCATTGGGATTTTTCAGTCATTCAGCATCTTCATCTGTTACCGTGGGAATAAAAAGGTTCTCATGGTAACAGAATAATGATAAATACAAATTAGCGTATAACAATCTAACTAAATACTAGGATTTTTAGAAAGACAGTCAGAGTAACATTGTTTCCCGAAAAGTTAAAGAAAATGTATGTTTTTAAATTGAACCTACTAATAATATTTATAAATATTATCCTCAACAAGGCTGATTGGTTAAAAGTGCTGAAATAACAGGCAGTGCCTTTATGCAGCAGAAGGAAAAGTACATAGAGAAATTAAAAGTACAAGAACAAAGATGACAAAAGTCAGAAAACTGACGAAGGTTTAATCAAACTTATTAATTTTCATCTATTAATCCTTGAAGTTCCATCCATCCATCCATCTTCTACTGCTTATTCCCGAACGGGGTCGCGGGGGGGCTGGAGCCAATCCCAGCTACACAGGGCG
>JBAMHX010000019.1:20727900-20750159 GCA_037177515.1 Pseudomugil tenellus
ATATATTCTTGTGTGTGTGTGTATGTATGTATGTATGTATATATATATATACATACATACATACACACACACACAAGAATAAAATGTCTACTTCTTCAAGTACTTCCAAAAATAAAATTCCTCTTCTAGCATCTTTCCTGTGTTTATGTGTCACCTTGTCAGCTGTGAGCAGTAATGATGGCAAGATGCAGAAAATACAAAGAATTGGTCACAGGGAGAGCTTCTGAACTAGGCCGCATGGTAGTGTAACTTACGCGTCCGTCCCATCTGTGAGGCTGCCGGCCCGTCTCCTTCAGAGTAAACTGGAGTGATGGCAATTTTGTACTCAGTATCTGACAGGAGAGGCTGCAGAACAAGGCTGTTCTGGCCAGTGGGAACCGTCCTCTGAAAGGAAAAAATACATATTAAAACAGGTTTGAAGGCCAAGTGAGGCTACCTTTGTTCTTCAAAGTCTTAAAAATGTTGACATTTCCCATCTTCAGTCTCTCTGCATTGATGTGATATTTCACTTCCCAAAGTTCACCTGCCAATCAAAAAGTTAAAGACTGTGATGTCCTCTTCCTTTTTTAAAGATATTCTGAAACACTTTGTATTTTTACACTTTACCACCCGCAGAAAAGAAGAAATGACATCAGATTGGTAGCATTCATTCATATAAAAACATTTCTCAACTACTTCTGAGAATCCTGCACTTACTGAAACTAATAATTGTTTCCCATTACTTTCATTATTACTGCCAGATAATATGGGATAATTTCTTATAGTACTATCAGATATTACAAAATGATGTGCTCATAGACAAAAGCAGCTCGTTTAGAAACGCTAATAGACAAAAATGGCTTGGCATTTTCCTCCGTCCTTGTTAAATGACACTTATTTTTCACTGCAATCAATTCAAAAATACCATTTTAAAAAGCGAAATGATGGTATTTTCACATCTTAGTGCTGAACAAACAAGCAAAGCAGCATTTTAATAGAGGTGAGTTAGTGGGAGTTTCTCCAGATGAGTTTGAGCTTTCAGGCACTGCAGAGGTTAATTGTGTCCATTTTTCTGTCTCAGATGTCAGCCTTTTGTAAAAACTGATCCTTAAATGAGTCATCCGTCTCAGTGAAGCATCACATGCTAATCAGTTCCTGTACCCAGAACGCTTATCATATCTGCTTTTTCTACTCTTCTGATGCTTCTTCTACCACTATTTGCATCTCTCTTAATCATTAATTATTACTACTTAAAGGTATATATTATACTTTTCTTTCCCTCTGTGGGTCAAATCCACATAAGTTCTCTGCATTTGCTTTTATCTTCTTTCTTATTGTCTTTTTTTCCAGACATATCACAACTATCTATTCTGCACTAGTATGTATTATTCTGCACTATCACAGAGGAGTTTGCATAAGACCCCAAAAAAATCATCAACTTTTGGCTGGTACAGTTAGTACATGCTAAACAAACACTGAGTTCTGCAAGCAGATAGAGATCAGTTCTCAGACTCCAGTAACAACATCCCACGACGACCATCTCTGCGTCTCTCTGCCTCTGTGTCTCCGTCGGGCCAGTTTGTAGTCTGAGCATGCACAGTCTAGCCCGGCTCTATCCACAATTCTTTCTACTTTCTACTGAAAACTCTTTCTCAGACACGTCAGACACTGCAGGCTCTGACAAATCAATTTCAGCCTGTTCTGATGAAAAAGTCAGTAAGCCTCTGAAACTTTCACTGAGTCGCAGAGTTTGAATAAAACACCTTCAGATGCACCCCTCCTTTTCACTCAGACTCTTGTAAATGCAAATATATTTTTATCAGGAACTTTCAGAAGTCATAAAACCCAAACACTGTTTTGAATAAAGGCCCAGACAGACTCAGGATGACAACTTTCATCCATTTTTCTCCCTGTTTTTTTTTTTTTTTTTTTTTTTTTTTTTTTTATGGAGCTGCATGGCTTGCAGGCAACACATAGGTGATAGAAATCTACTCCATAGGAGTGTTTGATTATAGGAGGGCAATATATCTGTTAGACTGCGAAGAGCAGGAAAGGGAAAGTGTTTTTAATCATCAGCAACAATTTAAAAGCAAAACACATTTGAACTACTAACAGGTGAAGCAAACTACTCGCAACTAAATAACTTATTGTCAATCTCCAACTCTGTGGTCATTCCTCCTGGATGGATTCTGAGTTTACTACATAAGCAGAGAAAACCTGTTGTATAAAAAAAAAAAACTGCATTCTGCCTTGACTAAGTTTTTTCCTCCTGACTTGGTTGCTGAGCAGTAATAACAAGCACTTCGCTTACACACAGTGGAATCCCGCTTGATGCCCGGTAGCTTTGGTTTATTGGATTCTTAATGAGGCAGCGCAGGGAAATAATGAAGCCTCGGTGAGTTCAGGATCACAGCTGCCTGTGGACAGATGGCTGCAGACTTGGGTTACCCCATAGCTACTCTACAGACGCTGACATGTGGTCAAACAGTGGCAGAAGCATCTGAATGGACATCATCATTAAACTGGATATTAATAAGCTTGCAAGAGGCTCTAAGCGCTCCTTTCTCACAAAACAGTCTTAAAAATGCAGTTTGAGTGGAATAATAAGAGCTTTTGCAATGAGCGGCTAACAGTCTTGAGATGTTATTAAGGTGACACATCATAACTCAGCTTGGGGAGTGTTGACATCCACCTGAATAATGTAAACTCTGGTTTTGCTTTATTAAATCTTAAATAATGTATTTGGTTCCTTGAACTTTTGATTTTCTTTTCAGTTACTTACAAAAAACTGCAACTACCCTGGGGGGAACTATGTGCTGTCAGTATGCAATATCAGGTTTCTGTCTGAAATATCATCTTAAGAAAAAATTTCAGTTTAAAAATAATCTTGTTAGTATGCATTATTAACATATCTACTTGAGTTCATTGGTAGCTTTGCAACATGAGAGCTATCAGAGCGAAGTCCCTTAAAAATACTAGTAGACTGTTTCAGTATCCATCTTCAGGCTGCAGCCCTGCACAGCTCTGTGCAACCAATAAGATTCTTCTCAGCGTTAAATCGGCGAGATCGGCAGCAAAGCACATCTGTAGCAATCCTGTGATTTAGATCCGAACTGAATCAAAAGATTTGGACCATGTCTCGCTTTACTATTTATAAATTCATACTATATTCTGCACTAAGGTTTTCTTTAAATTCCAAAATATCCAAATAGCGAGTATAAACTCACTTCCTCTACTTGTAGTGTAACACTTTTGAACTTATTGGATAAATATTTTTTTTGTTTAGGAATGGTTAAAGTTTGCAAAGCACAAAAACATATGAATTGTTTCTTCTTTAATGTTTTCTATCTCTCCATTGGCAGATAAGAACCAAGGAGTTAAACTTACACAGAAGAAAAGGAAGAATGCCAGTTGTTTTATTTATTTATTTCTGTCCTATTTAGAAAGTAGTTATTGAGTAGAGCACTGGGTGATTCATAACCTGCCCGGACTGCCAAACAGAGCTCACAGCTGTTTGCACTTTGATAAGAGATCTCATTTAACTAGCTGCTGGTGCGAGCAGCTGGCACCTCTTTATTGTCAGGATGAAAAAAACTGAGGTGGTACCTGTACTTAGAGTCTACCACAAAGAGACAGGGGCCTCTTGTGGGATGAAACAAATCAGCATACGCAGATACACCTCAACTAACACTTACTGAAAAATGGGGAGTTTATGAGGTATTCAAAAACTGTTAACCTGATACAATGTACATACACCACCATGGCTCCTTACAAAAAGGTAAAAGGCAGATTCTTCTCAATAAGACACAGGCTGAGTCGTATTGATATTAATCATGACATGAAGAGCCTTAAGGAGTCAAGAAATAAAAAAAAAAAAAAAATAGAGGAAAACGCCACCTTTGCAGAAAGGCGTTCGAAAGATTACTTAAAAGGGTTTGAAAACATTATTTTAAATGCATCTCAGGAGTCACACTTAATTTTGTTTAGTCATCACTTTTTTTGTCAAATCAATTTTAAATCAGGAGAATTGCAGAACATAATGAATTGCTTACATTTGTAATGAGTTCCCAAGTTGAGCTCTTAAATTAGTTCAACTTGACATTTTCAAATCCTTTAGAAACAACTGTGCAAATACAGCAAACACTCATGAGAAGTGGATTGATTTTTCCCCTTATTTAATGCTGAGCTATAAATTCAGGATATGCACTTTACTTCCATTTTTACATTTATTTTTATACAAAGTTGATGGAATATTCTTTGTTGATTGTGTTATTCTGGCAGCAGAAATAAAGCTGCTTGTAACAATAATTAATAGTTTGTCTCAGTACTTCTTGCTGTAGTTACATAATTCTAATCACAAATCAAAAATTAATAAGGTATGAATAAAATATGTTTGATTCCCGCTATATTATCAACTATTATATTAGAATAAATCATATCATTAATTTAGAATTATTTTATAATTAGGCTTTTACTGAATTTGAGTTGTAGTGATTTTAAAAAAAAGACTTATTTTTGAATAGTTTCGCTGAAAAATCTAATTAAAACCGAAACAAACTTGATTAAACCACTCATTAACACTTAGACCAGTTTATTTAAGTTAGTTTAACCATTGTGTTTTTACAGTGCATGTGCATGTGCTTTAAAGACTGTGATCAGACAGAGTCCCCAACAAGTATCTTTGGAGTTTTAAGCAAAAGAAAGGAATATTTTGAGATGAGAATAAGCAGAACAGATCATCATCTCAATTCCAGCTTTAAGCCTTTGGGTCCAATGTTAAAGCCAGAACTATTTGATCTGAAATGATGATCTGAAACCTGAACTATTCTCTTTTAGTTCCTTCTTCTCCATGTATAAACATAACATCAGTGGAATTATACTTGTTTTTATATTTATTTTTATCTGCTATCCTGGTTTAGAGTTACGGCACTTAAAGACCCGTTTTCACTGCCCTTTTATCTTTGACTGGGCGAGGATGATAGCTGCTCATCCAGGATCTGGTTCTGATGGAAGTTTTCCTTTACTGTTAAGAGGAAGTTTCTCAGATATCTTGAATGGGCTCATTTTACTGTAAACTGCATTGAAGCTATATTATTAAAAATACCTTAAATTAAGTGTCATGAATTTGGGAGTCCTTGTCCAGCCTTGTAATTGTTCGGCAGTTAGCTGGAGTATCAAGAATGTAATTAAGAGTGTTATGTGTGTGTAGTTGGCAAGCTTTCCTGGGAGTGTTGTCAGAAGATCTGTTTCACTGCGGGGGATTTGTTCTAACATTACCACAGTATATTAGTCTTAGGAGTCCAACTGTGAAGTGAAAATTAACTTTGAGAAGACGTATCCACCCCCAATTTGGCATTTTCTTCTTCTTTGTTATTAAATACTTCCTTTTCTATTCGTGTTTGAAAAACTGCACTTGTTTTATGTTTTTAACAGGAAATATGGCTTCATATAAACAGCTACATTGTGTAAATGAAATTACATCAACTTGTCACTTTATTGCACAATAGATAAAAGCCAACAGGGGGGGTTCTTATTTAAACCCTTATTTAAAATTATGAGAAATTTATGGATGCTGACCATAAACATTCTCAGTTTTTAGGCTTATTTCATCTTTTTTTCCAGTGTTGCCAGATGATGCAGTGTGTTAGCATTAATTAGCATTAATACTCATCAGTGCACATTTGCAAGCAAGTGTGCAAATCTTCACTGGTGGCATTTTGTAAACACGAGTTTGAGTAAATTATATAATTATAATGTTAATGCTACTTATCAGATGCTAAGATGAACAATACAATAATAAATCTGAACACAACAGAAAAATTAAGTAGCTAGAATCTGTTTCTGAGTTTAATCTTTTTCTGTCTTATTTTCCACAAACATGGAAACCAATGCTGGACATTTGAGGTTTACTTGTTACCATCCTTTTCTCTGGGATTTTAGTGCTCTCAGAACATGATTTTACTCAGGTAAGAACGAAACCAAGCAATGAGAAAACACCCAGCAGACAGAAACTCTTTTCGGATCGAGGTTTGTTTTTTTTTTTTTTTTTTTGGTTTTTTTTGTCAGTCTGAAGACACTCTTTCTCTCTGCTGAGGCTCATTAGTGGGAAACCTGTCATTCTCTCTCCCTCTCTCTTTCTGTCTCATTAAACAAAGTCTTTGAAGATCTGAGATAGTTTTTATCATCATTATTATCCTCCTCTCCCTCTCTTTCTCCTCCGTCACAAGGCCTGCCATCAGCTTCAGCCACTCAGTCTCCCCTCCTTCTGTCTCTCCAAGGATGGCGAAGGCATGCCATCATCTTCATCACCAGCCTCCCTCCCTCTGTTGGAGGTTGACAATTTTCCTCCATTTAATCAGTCCACAAGCACTGAACACCTTTTACAGCTCAGTTGATGTACAGTAGCAGTCAATGTCAAACTAAACTTCCTACATGTTACAGTTGTAACCCCTGCCTGATCCGGCTCCTCGCTGTGGATTCATGAACTAATCAGATGATCAGTTATTGATCCAAAGAGCAGAAATAAAGAATTAATCCCAACAGTATGTAATACCTGCTGTGAGTTTTAATTACTGAGTATTACAGTGTGACATCAAAACCTAATTTAGCTCTATGAGAGGAAAGTGTGTTTGTTTAGGGCGCACACGCCACACGCATCACTTGGCAAACTCTGTGATGTGGAACGGTTGTGTCCATCATCTGGTAATCAGATGTTTCTGAAGCATATTTAAACATCTGTTTACATCAGAGAAATATACAAAACAATATAGTTTTTGGGAATACCTGGAGATCTGTACGGTGACAGAAAGCATATAGATCTGATTAGGTATGTGGTTGGAAACATTGAGGTTGTAAAATAAATTGAAAAGGATGAAGATTGGATCTATAAACCTCTCTCTAGCAGATAGTCTGGTCTGAACATTGGCACTGACTGAGATTTCAGACTCAGTTTTTTCTAAGAACCTATAGCCTGAGGCTAGCCTTCACTTTAAATCAGTGCATTTAAACCTCTCCAAGAAAAAAAATAAACTTCATTAACTGCCACCACTGTCTTTTTAATTAAAACCTTTATTTTTGCATCTTTATGACAAAGAGAACATTAACATTAATGATGCAAATGGAACTAGAATCATTGGTAAAGAGGAGGTGGTTGAAATTGCAGTAATATTAATTTTCTTAGTGACAAGCTAATAAAAATAATGGTTAAGTGGATTTTATTTATTTATTGCTAAAGCTCAGTGTCTGTCACGAGTCTGGCAACCCACACTGCACAACTTTTATTTTTTTTTGTCCCAGCCTGTAACACATGCCAGCTAGTTTTTGGTTTGCAACACTGTGTCACAAGCCAGCAAATAAATATCAACACATCACTGATTATAAATGTGCAGAATGGCTGATTTAGCAAAGAAATGAAGGTAATATTGTCTGAGGAAGTAAAGAAATGAAAGAGGAGGTGACAAAACAAGATATATGACAAAAAACAGCATCACACTGGGTTTTACTGACTGGAGAAAGCTCAGAGACGAGACACGCTGCAAGGCGATGTCATATTAGCCGTCGCTGCTGAAGTTCAATAGAACCGCTTTAGAAATTTGCCAAACTGTTTGAAATCTTAGAAAATGTGTATTTTCTGGCATGAATTGCAACATGCTGTGCACGTATATCTACATTGTAATGCACAGCACGGGAATCAAAAACTGTTTTTGTAAAAAAAAAAAAAAAAAGTTCCATTATTAAAAAATTCAGCTAAATTAATCAGATTCATCTCATATATTGATGTAACATCATTTTAATAAACACAAAAAGCAGAAATTTATTCAGCCGCTGCTTTGGTGGCTCACAGCTCGCTGCAAACAACCAACACAGTTGCCAGGAGTGAAAAAAAACTGATAGCTTTTTCCTTTGGAAAATATAAATAAACATACAATGCTGACTAATTAATTACAAAAGATCAGGATAAAAGGACCTTATAGATAATTAAATGAAATGCAAACGTAAAGTAGAAGCATTTGTGCTTTTCTGCGAGCCAAGCTCATCATAGTCCTCTGAGTTGAATCCTGAATACAACTATCCATCCATCCATTATCTACCGCTTATTCCCGAAAGGGCTTGCGGGGGGCCAGGGCCAATCCCAGATGTTGAGAGGCAGGGTACACACCCGATAGGTCCATCACAGGGCCAACACACATAGACAAATCAAATCAGCCTATCACGAAGGTACATGCCTTTGGACTACAGGAGGAAGCCGGAGTACACGGAGAGAACCCACGCTAACACGGGGAGAACATGCAAACTCACACTGGGAAAGGCCACCACCTGAGCCGGGGATCAAACCAGCAACCTGCACCACCGTACACCCCTTGTATACAACTAACCATCAGATTAAAAGGTACGAGATCTTTGTCTTAAAGTATCACTATGTAATTTTCTGACCTTAAAACTTCACAGACATATTTTATGACACAGTGATATTTACTATGTACTGACTTTTACTTGCTGGAGAGCACTCAGAGAAAAGGTAAGATGAATGTAGAATTGGCCATCATTAGAAGACACTTCTGTGAGAAAATCTGCCAAAGTTCAGTAGCGCTTCATTAATATCACATCAATGCAATGTGCTGCTAACAAATCAACTAGTGTTTTCATGCTAACTAGCTGGTGCCATCTGTTAAGCTAGCATACCAGCTGTCCTTCAAAATGACAAAGTATGTCAGATTAGTATGTTCAGTCTGCATTCAGTAAGCAATAAATCCTCTTTGTATATATAATTTTTACAGTCTTGTCTGCTGTCTAGATGCTGCAGGACAACAAACCAGAATGCATAAACCAGTGAAACCACTTCACACTCTGCATCCCTTCTACATTCCAGAATCATTTCATTTCAACACCAGCAACCTCTTCCGATAAAACACTCTCTCTAAAGATTTACAGCTGATTCTCATGAAGTCATGAGTTCCACAAGGTAGAAGCTCTCTGTCCTACCGTCTCCTCAGCTCGGTCCCCCCTGGCACTGACGTAGCTCAGTCGATAATGCCTGATGTTTCTGGAGTCGACAGCTTGCCAGGACACCCGCATACTAAACGTGGTTTCTTCATCGATCCTCATATTCCTCACCCCATAACGAGGAGCTAGAGGACCAGAGAAGGAGAAAAAAAAACATTAAATCAGTTTGCTCCAGTGACTCAAAGAACTCTTTCAAGCTGTAAGACAAAGAAAAAGGAGAAAAATATCCCAGTTTTGCCATTTAAATGACACAAGTCGACAAATTCACATCACACTTTTGTCCATGTTAAAGCATCTCCCTAGAGGATATGTACTGAAAGAAAGTTCCTGTTTGGTGCAGTAGAATCAGTGAAATTACACCTGAGAACTTATAATCAGATATTCTCTGACTGATAAGTGAGAAATTCTTGCAAACACATTTGTCAAAACATGTTTTCTATGCCATCAGATTAGATTCCAGTTTGTAATTCCAGCATGAGATAGAAATGCATTTATTTCCAAAGCTATTTTTTGTTATTATTACACATCTGAAATGAAATATTATCTGCAATCTGAATGTGGGGAGAAATTAAGGCGGGCAGAGGGCGACAGCTGAAATACTTACTTTCTGTTGTTGTGGTTGTTGTAGCAACTGTAGTTGTTTTCTTTGCTGCAAATTCAATACAAAGTATTTACATGTGCAGCTCGATACAGTAGTTAATTAACCGTAATAGGTCATTTATTTCAATTTAGGCAAAACAGGTTTCTTCTAAATGGTTTACAGACATAATAATATCAAATGTTAATGGTATTTTCTTCAATGATAAACAAGAAGTAAGTCAAAGCTTCAATTTAGCAGTTTTACAACCAGATGGCAAAGCAGAAATCTTTAAGATGAGGGCAGATTTTATTCACCGGTAGTTTCCATTAGGACCACTTCATCACTTTCATACTCGTTGGCGTAGATAGCAGCCAGGAGGACCTCATACTCTGAGTTAGGTTTTAGTCCTTTTATAAGATAGGTGTTAACATTGCCATTCACTAGGACCTGAAACAGAGGAACACAGCTGTTACATGCACATCTGGCACACAGAGGTTGAAAAAGAAATGCTACAGGTGACTTAGAACCTGAGGAAAGATTCAGTTGTAAGATTTATTTGTACCTATTTGCAGTGAAGATAAATTTAAGATAGAAAGGAGAGCTTAGTGGAGAAAGGCTGAACTGATGAAAAGACTGGAAACGCAGATTACCATCGTCCTGATTATCTCCCAGAGAGACACTCATTAGTGAGACACAGCAAGTAAGATGAGAGAGAGTGTTGACTTTTTATCTCTTCCTCAACTCTTGTTTAGTTTTATATCTTAATGGAATCGTCCGAGATAAAACCGAGTGATTTAATCAGCTGGAAGGAAAAATGGAGTAAGGCAGGCAGCACACAGCTGAATGATTTGGTGTTTGTATAGTCGTGAGGACATTTACAGCTTCGGTTGTGCAGTTTTTTTTCTGTTTTTCCTGATGCTGCTTCTTAGTCATGGAAAATGACAAAAATAAGGAAATTATCAGGAGCTAAATATAAAGTTGTGTAATAAAGTGATGCTGTTTTACAGAAAACAGAGACTATTTAAATAAAACTAATATCACAAAGCTTTTGGTTTGCTTTCTCTGCAACTGAACAAATAAGACATCAAACACTGTCTGGTTGAGTGAGGTGATGCACCAAAGCAGTCTGGATGGTGAGTGAATTTAGTAATAAAATCTATTATATATTCTATGAAAGATTTTTTTGCCATAGTTTTCCCATCATCATAAACTAGAAACTATAGTGATGATATTGATACGAATCAGATGAGTTTAACTCTTCTAAGCGTTATTGGTGCGAGTGAGGAAAAGAAGGACAAGTAAACAGTGCAAGAAAACATCTGACTGGGTTATACTGGCTGGAAAAATCTCAGAGAAGAGACAGGACATAAGACACACTTTTAATTAGTCATTTCTATGGGGTACCAAAATGAAAAATGTGCCAAAATGTACTAGAGCTGACTTTAAAAATAATTTCTAAAGCTTTATTTGCACTCATTTCCAGAACAATGAATCATTCTTTTCCTTTCATTAACATGAAAATAAACAGCAACCTTGAGCTTGCTGTGTCTCTGTGTCATCACTGATAAACCGAATTTAACTCCCTTATGATATGCAGAGTAAATGGGTGCACAAATGGGTGCATAAATAAGCAGCAAATTGGCAACGGACTGGTTCATCTGCTGTCATTGGCTCCAAGTTTGACATTTTTCCAAATCTGTACTTCAGCCTGCACATGCAGCGCATCTTTATATGTTGCTTGATTTGGGATCCAACACCTGCTGGTGGTCTCATTGCAGAGTCAACTTGTGTGTGGTACACTGTTTAAATTGAAAAATCACCAGTCAGCTGTTTTTTTTTTTATTTTTTATTTTTTACAGAAATAAATGCAATCCTTTGGGCCACAAAAGCCCAAATGTTAGTGTTTGATGGGATTTTTGCAAGCATTCATTTTCTTTTTTAGAACTCAGTTGCTGGGATGGTATTTTATACTTGTGCAAATCTGCAAAAATCCTGGAGTAAAGACCACATACACCCTCTCTGACCTCATAGCATGGACGTAGGTTCGGGGGCGTGGGGGTTCACGGGACATGTCTCCTCCTCTTTTTACTTTCCAATATTTACTGTCAAATATTTTGCTACAGGAAACTGTAAGCGGAAAACAGCTGCACAATCCTTTCACTGAGTTTAGCCCTCCTACATGTGCCTTCATTGCGTCTCCTATTACATATATGATTGGCTGTCTTTGATGTTACTCCAATCAATTCCGGCTTTAGTCCATGTGTTAATTCAAGGCGCGCAGTGCTTATCGTTGGAGTCCAGTGTTGCCAGGTCTGCTTTAAATAAGGAACTTTGTGCTTAGTTTTTAAAAAGTCTCTTGTAAATATCATAAATCACAGGTTGCAGTTTTTTGGGCCTGTTTTCAAAAGACTTGTTGCTTTTGGGGCTTACTTTATTCCGTGTATGAATCCTTTCTTAATTTCTTTCCATTTATGTTAAAAGCATCACATAGTAATTTATTTTCTTGCCTTCGTCCACAATACTCGTTTCCTTGGTAACCACGCCTATCAAAACCGGCATTTGCTAGTGTTCTTCCACTATACAATGTAGTATATATTTAAGTATGTTGTTGCTTACATGCAATTCAATTGAACTTTTGTTAAATCAAATTTAAGAAATTATTATGTTAAAGTTTTTATGAATACTGCATGTGTATGTTCTTTGATCTATTGTAGTTGAAAATGTCAGTTTAATAAATGTTATGCAGGGGTAACACAGGGGCTATAAACCTTAGCAAAATCAAACAGATGTACATGGAGGAATGCTATTACCCAAACAACCAGGCTAAAAAAGTCAGGTTATTTGCCACCAGATGAAACAATAGATGTGAATATGGGGTTGCTAGAAACGTAGGGAAATGCAACTTCAAAATAAGATGCATTGCAGAACTTTGAGACTTTTGTCATGTTTTACCAACAGAAGGATTAAATTTGATCTATTGGCAACATTTTCCTGTAATTTATTACAATTCTATCTAAAAGCCTTCAGGTATATGAAAAATATGCCTTGTAGTAAAAAAAAAAAAAGTCTACATGTGAACAAACCTCCTCGCTGTCTCCTCCGTCTGTCATCATCCAGGTGATCCGATACATTACCACATCAGAGGCAGGGTGTTGCCATGACACCCTGAAGCTGTCTGTGGAGATGTCGCTGCTCTGCGGATCCAGCGGGTCTGGGACCGTCTCTATAAACACACATCAACATTTACCGGTAAGGTCCCAATACAATGAACTGAACTTTTTACAAAGTCTACATGTCACAGAAATGACAGATTTCTGGCCGTACTTGTAGTGAAGCTCTCTGTCACAGCTTCAGCTTGTCCCTCATTGTAGAGAGCAAAGACACCAACTGTGTACTCTGTCAGGGAGGTCAGGTTTTTAAGCATGTAGGACGTCACCGTGCCAACGTCCACCTGTTGACACAGAACCAAGAGACAATTGATTACTTTGCATCATTCCCTAGTTGTTTGTTTGCATGCTAAATGTACTAACACATGCTGGGACCTCCACCACACATGTGGTTCTAACATATAGGTTCTACTCACCTCAGTTGTTTGGACTCCATTGGTTTTAACATACATGACACGGTAGCCTTTGACCAACCTCGAGGCAGCATCCCACATGAGTCGGGCTGAACTGTGGTCCACATCTGAGAAACGGAGGTTCCTTGCTGGGAGCAGTGGCACTGAGAGATCAAAGGAAAATCAAATGATATCATTTTAGCTGAACAGTTTGGATGAGACAGGATTTTTCTAGTCTGCAGCTCTGAAATGGCACATCACAAAGAGAAAATTATCAGATGTAAATCAAACTTTTCTGTCATGTTATGAACATTTCAACCACTCAGAGCGGCAAATGAGTAAATAAGAAAAGTTAAAAAACAAAAAGCTCAGAAAGCTTGATAATGTCATGTGACTATGCATTATGTTGCCCGAAATCTAATTGTGATTAACAGTAAAATGTGTAAACTGAAATGTGTTTGATATCATGATTGTCCACTCGCTCTTGCACACACACTCTTGGGTTTTTTTAGCAAGCATTATTGGACTCTACTATCTTAATTATCAAGCGGACAAAACCTCATTACATCACTCTGGCTCCCTCAGGCTCTGCTTCAAGTACTTCTCTTGCTTTAATTCCTGCAGGCTGTCTCAGAGGTACTACAAAGGTCTAAAAATCCCTCTCGCCCTCACCATTTTAAAATTCAGTCAAGGAATCCGATTTATCCTGGTACTCCATCTTTTTCTCCTTAGAATACCTGATGTATTTTCTTTAAAAAAAAAAAAAGAAGGTAGAATAAAGTCCTGGTTGTGCCAGCAGTTTCCTCACCTCAATTATACCGAGGGTCAAAGAAAAGGGAATACTGTGGAGGAGGACAAGAAATATTGCTGCTTTTACCGTAAGTTTAGCCAAGATCACTGAAGGAATCAGCTAGCAAAGGACATGAACAACTTTTTGAATAGTTTTCAAATTTACTTAATGAATCTTTGTAAAGATAGATCCTTCATTAAATGACTCAATATGACGCTGCAGTACAATAGTCAGTAGTCAGTGCTGCTGGCAGTGTTTGAGAAAGCATTTTATTCGGTTCTGTTAAGCTTTGGCCTTGGTTGAAATTATTCTCCCTGGCCTCATTATTCAGTCCCTCCCAGCTCGTCATCCTCCTCTGCACTCCACCCCTGGCAGGGCTATATAAGGCCAGAAACGGCACCCAGAAGGCAACCAGTGGATCCCCATACTACAGCATTTTGTCTTATTCTCCTTAATGTTATTTTTGTATTACTTGTTTAGTGAATAAATGTTGTTATTCTTTCTAACTCACCATTCTTCTGTTCTGTTCTTGGTTACATTCTTCTTTTAGTTACAGTGCCACACAGGCCTATTGGGGGCTTGACCGGGATAAAAGTCCATACAAGTTTTTAACCCTTTTAAGACTGATCTGTTGTTGCTGATCAGATGTTACATGCACAATTCTGATGATCATCATTACTCCTGAACTGTATAACATATTGTAAAATTTAAAAACATATGTAACGTATTTGTAACATGAACATCCAGTACCATAACTCCAGATAACTCCTGAAAAATTGAAATAAAAAATGCATTGAATAATAAATCCAAATGTCCGTCATAAGAAGGTTAGACCTTAAAACACATATTTTTTGTGGTATCTATTTAAAATCAGAATAAAGCAGGAATAAATCAGTGTTATATGCTCATCACATTGGAAAATAATAAATAATGTTATTAGCCAATAAACCAAACATAGAAGAAAAAAGATAACAAATCTGGAAACTTTGATGCTGCATTTAACCCATCTCTGGTAGCAGTAGAGAGCAGTAAGCTCCCATGTTTCAGTCCCAGAGAAGCAGAGAGGAGGTAAACCTTGATCTGGGACCAACAGAGGTTCACCTTTGTTGACACTTTTGGTACTACTCCACACCCAACCACTTGTAATCACTAGACCACAACTCTTTTAAAATATGAAGTATTCCACTCATCTTCTAGACTTTTGGACTCAAGAGTGATGTTGACCAATGCTGTTCAGCCTGAACTTTCATGCCGATGATGCAGCCGAGCTGTCTGCAGAGAGAGATGGAGTGAAGCGATGCAGCTTTTTATCGTATATGATCCAATCTGTCTGCAGTGAAAGTAACCGTTGAAAAAATGAGGCAGCTGTCTGCAGTAATCCTCTGCTTTTTATCACCGTGACTGCACAAAATTAATCCCCCCAAGCATCCACTTACTCAAGTAGCCCTCTAACCTCTGGAGAGAGGTGTAGATGCTTCACAAAATTACTTTATTTTACTCTTTAAGCACACACACAGTCTGCAACCCCTGCTCAACGAGACTCTTAACTGTCCTTTCAATCCACCAAACATGAGTCGGGTTTCTCGAGTGGTTGCAGCTTCTCAATTACCCATGGAGCCTTGTCCCAGATAATCTACATTGACTTGAAACACTGACTAATTTTATCCAAATTAACTTTAACTCAACTCATTTTTTTAAGTATAAGAACAAAGTCCAAGTTATGTGAATTCTTATTTTCGTGTTAAAATATATTTCATTAGCTAGTTCTCAGATACATATATTAATGTTTTCACAGGCCAGTTAGAAGCTGATAAATTGTACTAGACATATTTACAACTAAGTTAATTTTTCTGTTCTTGTAATACTAAATTTATGCACCATAGAAATGTGAAAAACTTTAACAAAAATCTATTTCAAGAACATATTCAGCACAATTGAGTAAAAGATAGTTATCATACTTTTCATACTTATCATTCTATTCTACAGTCATATAGCAGACTCATTTCTCCAAAGTTGCATACATCTGAGAATAAGAACAACACAACCAAGAGGGGATATCTTAGATAAGTTTAGTCAGACTGCTGTAAGTCTAGTTGGACACAGGTGTAGGATGCAGTGCCAGATGAACAGATTTTTTTGTTCCCTTTTTGTTCCCAATATCCTAGTAATTCATGCATTTCAAGATATTTTTACATGTTTTTACCTGGTTTTACCTGGAGTAAAATACTTTTAGGAAGTTTTTTTTAAGTCTTTAAAATATTCAAATGAAACCTTAATACCAGAAAAATTAAAAACTAGTGAATGTATTAGATAATCCTGACTATATATGAAAACTATGCTTAAACTATGCTTATTAATGTCCCAGATGCAACAACAAAACAAACAAAGCAAACAAATAAATTAACACTGTCAGAAAATTTCAGAACTATTATTTCTTAATAATATGAAGTAATATTCAGGGATTACAGAATGTGATGTACATATGAGAAAATAGTACTACACTTTGGAAAAAAGATGTTTACTAAATTATTGAAGAAAAGATGAGAATGTCGGGTAATGACTGTTAATCAAGTCAACTGTGAACAGCAAATACTGACGTGTTTAATATATATCTCAACTGTTTCCAAATTACAGGGCTACCAAAAAAGACATTGTACAACAAATAAAATATGTTTATTCTTGAAAATAGTGGAGAAGAGTTTATGTCTATCCTAGCAACAGAGGAAAAAAGAACCAGAGAGATGTAAAGAAAAAGATGTTGTTTGTTACAAATTGTACTGCTTTGTTAATTTTACAGTAAAATTAAAGCTTGCCAGGTTAAAGGAAAAGTTCATTAGAAATAATCTCTCTGCACCTGGATTATTCAGTCAGCAGAATGTCATGTGCTTTTATCTGTGCTGAGGCAGTTTTGCAAAGTTTTGTAACTTATTTGTCATAATCATTTATCAATAACATGTCCAAATATTTGGAAAAACTGTTTTTGTTAAATGCAACACTTTTATGTGAATGTACTCTTAACACAAATTAATTAAATAAAATTTCTAACTATTAAAATTCTGAAGCAATATAACAAATGTGACAGAACAATGGCTAAAATCTGCATTTAGCTTCTTTATGGTGTCAATGTAACTGTTAACCCTCCACAAACCTCTTGTATTCATCAGTCAACATCTCAGTGTGGTAAAAAAAAAAGTGCCATTTTCTTTTATCTTCATCTTGCTGCATTTTTCATGAAGGCCATTTGCATCTGCTGTGGCCTCTTTTCACAGCAATAATCATCAAAGTGCAATTTATCTCAACAAGCAAAGAAGTAACAGCGAAATGACTTAATGAAATCAGGGATGAGAAGCTTCTGAGATCAGAGAGATGAATGAATTAAAAAAGGCAGGAGGTCAGAAAAAAAGAGCACACTAAATCCATCTCCTGCTTTGTCCAAACGCATCATGTGATGCAGCTGCTGATGAAAAAACTCAGGTTTCCATCCTTCTGATGAAACTGCACAATACAAGCCTGAAACACCACACACCTCATATTAGCTCCAGCCACATTCATGCATGATGAGCATTATTAGAATGAAGAAAAGGTGGTTTATTAGAGGGAGTTCCATGGATGTGATCTTGCATTTAATGCATGAATTAAAAATGGTCAGAAACGGTCACTTGGATAAACTGAATGGCCGACTTTGTGCATGTACAAGTAATGAATGCATTCATGGGATAAAGCAAAGCTCGTCCTGCATGAGAGGAAGATATTTTAAAGTTTTTGAGTGAGTCCTCAATTCATGGGTTTCCAAAAACTACCCTAGTTCTTTCAAGCGTTTGCACGCGTCCTTATCCGACCTGCACTTAAAGCTTAACACACATCGTAAAGACATAAACATGCCTTGCCTTAAAGCCACAGGCCTCAATCCTTAAAGAAGATTTCATAAAACGTTAATTAGTGAGGACGGTGGGGATTCATGGGAGGCTGAGGAGGGAGGTACTTGCATCAAGGTTTCAAAAACTCAAGAATGAAAGTGAGATGCAGAAAATAGCTGGAAGAGAGTAAGTTGGAAGCTGGCGCCATGCAGTTAGTTTTGTTGGGAGCAAAACGTGCCAAGACGTGACTTCAGCATGCCGCAACAGAGAGGCCAGCTAACTACGTTAAACACTGCAAATGAAAAGCAAACAGAACTGCAGTAGTTGATGCTGCTGATCAGAAATATGTCGAGCAGAATAAAAGCTAATCAGGGAAATTAGCCGCTTTAGTGTTTTTGTTCTGCCTTCCAGACACTTACAAGCTGCTAACAACTGGAATTAATAAAATCCTAAAGCAAATATTCCTCTTATAAAAGGTGGCATGTCTTTATGGAGGTGTTTGGTTTCTTTCCAGGTGAGCAGAAGATGTCTGAATGAAAATGCAAATGTCCAGCGGGAGGAAAGAAACTGAGGAGGTAGACCAGAGATGTTTAAAACCTTTAATCAACAGTTACCATTTGTGATCTAATACTTCTGTTTATTATTTAAGACTGTGATAAAAATGCTACAAATGAATATTTGTTAGTTATTGAACAATAATATGTCTCAGTTGCACTTTAAAAACACATTACAGACAGTTGTCTGCTTTTGTCACTGATCATGTGAGTTCCACGTCAGTAGGGTTCGTGGGTGTAAAGAAAACCAACAAAGCAGGCATAAGCTACTGGCTCAGCTGCAAAAGCTAGCTTTCCATGGTTAAAAAATGATGGTATATTAGTGCTGTGCCTACCAATGTTCCAGTCTGCCTCCCAATGATGGGATTGTATTTTTCAGACTGCTTACTGATGGATTGCTGCCATCAAACATGATAACTGGAAGGCTCTCAGCAGCAAGTTTGTTGGTGTTGAGCAACAAATGATCCACGTTTCTCTCAGTGTGAATGCAACTGTGATGAAGTTGGTATGATATTCAACCACTGTCATGGTGTCAATGCGAGAAAAAAGAGAAGAGAGTTCCAGAATGAATAAAAAACAGACCTGTTATTACCTTTATTGTGTCAAAAGAAATGTTTCGCACTAATTGTTGCGTTAACTCCTAAATATAACAAGAGAGACATAATTAATATTTACAATGTATTAAAGTTAGCTGCATCTTTTTTCTTGCCAACTTTTGACATGAAGAGAAAATACTTCGGGGTACTTTCCAAAGCTGGAGGAAAAATGACCAAAATGCTAACAACTTTTAAGCTTTTAATTCTACTCATGTGAAATTAACTTGAAAATTAAAAAGCGAAAATCACTTGTTAAAAGTTTTGTAGAGTTTGTAAATCAGCATTTTACAAATCATGCTGGTCTTGAACACCAGCAAACTTTCTTTTCTGCACATAAGTGCAGAACATTTTGGAGTGTGGAGTGTTAAGAAGCAATTAATAGCAAAATACACTCAATAACTGCAGCTAGCTGGGCTGCGCAGCAAAAAATGCAATGTCAGTGAGAAAGGTCTGCAGTTTATTACCTAAGTGATTAAAACAGCTATAACTTATGTTCTCTGTACCAACAGCCTGATCACCTGAACCATGAAGTGATTTTTTTAATGATCTGCATCATAACCACATAATAATTTCTTCATTATGGTAGAATGGTCTGTAATCTCCTAGAAAGTATTTGTATACATTTCCTTTGTTTTTATAGTTCAAATTCTAATGAACTGAAAGCTGTTTGCAGTGTAAACAATGAAGGAAGATAAATCCGAAATAAATTTATGTATCAAATATCAACCCAGTTTAAAAAAAAAATGCAGAAACGAGACAGCAGCTATTAAACATCCGCAAGCCTGCTGCTGATAAATGAATGAAGTGGCTTTAGTTTGTGAAAGTCATTTAGAGGTGGATGAGATTAAGGTTAAGACTCACATGTGGTCTGCTGGCTGGTCATAGGGTCACTGGCCTCCTCGCCGTACATTGCATAAACCGTCACCGTGTACTCAGTGGCTGGAGTCAAACCTTCAAGCTCCACCTCATTCACCGAGTCTGCCACTTTCACCTGGAAACAAACACAAACACGGAAGGTATTCATCCTCAGCCGTAACAAATACGCATGTTTTTACATCTCTCCACACCATCTTGTTGCTGTATCTTATCCATCAGTCTTGTATCACAACACTACATCTATCACCAGTCCTGCCCAGACAAGAAGAGAATCAGAGATCATTTCTAAAGCAAGCTGTGGATTTGGGATGAATTAATTTACTGCAATCTAAGCATTTTATATCTGTGTTAAATTCAGACAGGTGGAGGATGTTATAAATGCAGGTAACTGGCAACACTCCATCGTCATTTCTGTGCAGCTTCATCAGTTGACTACATTATGTACAACAGAGGTGTCTCTGTTTTTCAGACTCTGCTTACACACAGTGGCCACAAGCCCTGAGCAGATGACAAATGTTTGTCCATCTGCTCTTTTCTGCCTGTCCCAGAAATAAATTGCTTTCATTTTGGCACATCAGAGAGTTGAGATGTAAGGCCAAAACAGAAGACACACTTCATAACGAATAGGCGAATCCAGACAGAAGTCAGTACAAATTAAGTCATTCATTCAAGTTCAAGATCTACTCTGCTGTTGATTAAGAACATTCAGCCTTATCTTTGGCTCAGAGTTTTACTGCTGAGGTTGTGCAATACTCTACTGATCAGATAGTTAAAAGAAAAAAATCTCTCTGACAGATAAATGTATGACATTATTCATAGATATTCATCATGGATTTTATTTTTTTTACTTTACACAACAGTTTATTTTACTGTCAAGCCTGAAGAAAAAAACTTTCTAACAGCAAAACTGCTCCAAAAGGAAAAAAAAAATCACCTTTTTTTCAAAACACCTCAATTTCTGTGACAAAGAAAGTCACGTGCACACCACCACTTGGCAATCAGTGCACCCACACCAGGAAATCAGCTCAATAACCTTCCACTGACATGGTTTTTGCTATTCTGGTGGCTATGCAGGAATTCAGGTCGAAGCAATTTGTGCATTTCTGTCAGAACATATTTTAATAGTGCAAGTTTCCTCAGAGATACAAATCATCTTTTTCATTTACACCCGAGTTATTGGTGCACTACCTGCCTGTATCCTTCACTATTTACGTTTATTTTGAAGGGAATGTCTTGTATAAGCAAATCAAAATAGTAACAAAACCAATGACAGTAAAAAGGAAGTCATTAAAGAAAACAGAAAAAACAGCAGATCTAAAATAATTTTCTTTAGTCCTGATATCTGCAGTCAAGGATTAAATCTTTTGGCGGAAACCGTTCCTGTATCGCACACCCAGTTTAATGGCCTGGAAACCATCAATTTTGGGATCTTTGCAGATCTTCTACATATAACTAACATCAAATCTTTTCTTCTTGGCTCTCTCTGCATTGGATCCCATTTTTGCTCTATGAAAGCATTCTCAAAGTCCAACCGAACCTCATCAAGCTCTCCGCTCCCCAAACGGCCTGTGTGGAAACCACACGAACAGAAGGCGGCCAAACTCGGGCTGTGACAGCAGCACCTAAAAGCCAAGATTATCCTCGCTACTGGAAAACATCCATTCTGATAGTGACTGCCTCACTCGATTGTTTTTATTGCCTTCCACCTGCAGGGTAGCATGAAAGCAGGAGTAATGAGGTCTAATGGGAGAGGATATGGTATGCTGGCCAGAATTTTACACCTTTCCTCCACTACTGTGCATGTCTGATCTCGCAGGGCTGGCAAGAGTCTCCAAGTTTTAATTACTGTGCAGTTTGCTTTTGCTATTGACCAAATGGTACTTTTCCTCTTTGCATGATTGTCCCCAAATTGCATTTTTTTTACTCCAAACAAAAATCCAATGTAATCGGAATATTTGTTTGCGTTTTTACTTTTTATTCATATTTTTGTTTTAATTTGTCACAAATGTATAAATAAACACTTGCTAGCTGTGAGGGTATCCAGACTTCTTATGCCACATGGATTTGTGATGGTGCTGGTTAAAGTAAATACATTTTCCTACCAGCAAAGACAAATAACAGGATAAGAATGAATATTTTTCTTCAACATTTCTTACATGGCCTTATACCTTCACCTTTAGTCATATATATATATAGAGACTGAAATAATTCATTACTGACGTGAAAGTAGCTGAACACTTTTTGTAGATGGCACAAGTAAACCCTGCAGCCGGGAGGTGTTTAGAGTATATTATAGTACTGCACCTTCATATTAAAAGGGGTCAGCTGAGGTTATCTGATCAGGATGTGTGTGTGTATATATATATATATATATATATATATATATATATGGCTCCTGTCTACTTTGACTCATTAATCCAGAGCTACACTCCCTCTCGACAGTTACACTCAGCCAGTGAAAGACG
>JBAMHX010000019.1:20750259-20765314 GCA_037177515.1 Pseudomugil tenellus
ACAAGCGAGACTCTTCTCCTTTGTTGTTCCTCGGTGGTGGAACGAACTGCCAAACTCTGTTCGCTCTGCAGAGTCCTCATCTACTTTCAAAAGCAGGCTAAAGATGCAGTTCTTTAAGGAACACTTCTGCACTTTGTTGTGATCAATAGAAATTATACTAACTTGAGAAATTTGTTCTAGCTCTTTGCAGGAATTCAGATCTAATGAACATAGGGAACAAAATAAAAATCATTGCTTCTAGCACTGGAGGCAACACCTGTGCCCAACTAGACTACAGCAGTTCGACTGCACGTATCTATGATGCCCCGTATTGTTTGATTTAGTGCTTGTGTTGTTCTTATTCTCAGATATAAGTCGCTTTAGAGAAAAGCGCCTGCTAAATGACTGTAATGTAATGTAATGTAATCTTTTCTCATATTTGGACCTGAAGTGGACGGATCGCTAAAAAAGCCTAAATGAGCTGCAGGGGCTTAGCAAAGAGCAACTCCTTCAGGTTTCTTCTCATTTCAACACACCTCCTTCTCATCTGCGAGGTTTTCCTCTGTCAGCGGAGCGTACAGGATCATGTATCCCGAAGCACCGCCAGCGGCCTTCCAGCGGACCCGCATGGTACTGTGAGTGATATCAAACAGCTCCAGGTTGTTGACCGTGGGCAGAACCACTGCAGGACACAAAGATTTTCTTTAGATGTAAAATATATTTCTTGCAAACACATTTGGGACATTTTTAGAATAAACAGGATTAAACAAATCAAGTTTAACATTCCACTCAGCATTCAGCAATTATATTTTTTAAACACACACCTATCTCTGCAGATGTTAAGGTGATTATTCTTTAGAAATATTGGCAAAACTAATGTGACCAAACTCCTGGCTCACACATTTTCCTCATCTGCCCGGTAACTGTTAGACACACAGCCAAAACCCAACCCATCCCATTTTATTTGCTGCCAGCAAAAGCAGAGGTGGCAGCTTGTATCTACAGACAAACTCCCTTCATTTTGCTACAAGGTTAACTTGTGACTTAATGGTCATGCTGGACCATTGGGGAGGAATTCCCCAACATTCATCAGTGAGCATCAAGCTAAAAACGGACAGAAAATCCTGCTGGGCTGTGGCTTCGTGAGCGAACATTAGAACAGGGCCTCAGGCAACACATCCAGAATTAGAGCCCAGTGCAGGAATCCTGCCAGAGGTCCAGCCATGAATACATAATGGGATACCTGTGCAGCTCTAATGGCTCTAAATTTAGTATCTTCTGCTGCTCTATCAACCGGTCAACCATTGTTTCTGTAAGTGATGCTGGAGTTCCACAGCGATCTGGATCTTCTCTTGAGAAAAGCACCCTGATGAAATGTATTGTTCATTTTAATCCTCACACTTCCTTCAGAAAAATATTTAACCAATCTTTTAGAGACCAGCTTGGATAGAAACACGGCCTATGCCATTGGAAGCAACGGCTGGGGGTATATACCCAAACGACCCCAATCCTCAAATAGACACAATACAATAACATAAAGATGCAAAGAGTCACAAAGCTGCACCTGGTGCTGAAATTTTGAACCAGCTCATTATGACATCAGGACAGGATGCATCCTGAGGTCACAACCTTTTATTTGCACTTGATTTGAGGTCATTGAGAGAAATAGTTCCAGACGTATAGCCAAAAATCAGATTTTTCGTGAATAGAGCACCATCTGGTGGGCAAAAAATTTAAAGCATGTCATCCTCTTGGGGACCTAAACAGGTACACCGAATATTAAATTCCAATTGTGAAAACTGTTTGAGTTATCACGCTCACATGAAGGATATCCAATGAATGTAGTTGCATAAATTAGTTTTTAAATATCCTCTGATAAATCATCTAGGATCTGATCAGGAATAACTGCTTGGGCAGTGTGCCCCATCCCACCCCTGGCCTGATAGTCAGGCAATTCAAATCCAGAGTAATGATGGAGGGACTTCATCCTGTTGCAAACTTTAGGAGAAAATCCCACCATTTCCATTAAATAATATTCCATTCCACAGTAAAAGCAGAAACTTACACGTGGTGGCGCTTCCTCTCAGGGCCTCGCTTGCCGAGCTGCGGTAGATGGCGAAAACAGCCACCTGGTACTCAGTCAGAGAGTTTAGGTAGTTCAGCTCCACAGTGTTTTCTGTCCCCTGGACCATCTGAGAGACAGATTCCCCTCAGTTTCAGTTCAAACAGAATATTTCATGGTGCTGCTCAGTATTGTTTGTCTGGTTCTTCTCATCTCTAGACAAACAATGAATTTCAAATAACCAAAAAAGAAATTCTACATCATTCACGTTTAAACATTTCAATAATAAATCCTTTCTGTGCATGGCAACCTGCAAGAACACAAGGTTAGCTCCTGACGCTTTGCAGAGCAGAACAACATTACCACCATTTGGCTTTTGTGTTGTTCAAGTTTTATGTGTTTGCATCATCATATAGCAGCTTGTGAGGAAGAACGCAGCCCTGCACAGTACGGAGGACAGCACTTGGTTTTATGAACCACACAGCAAATTCTGCAGAATGGTTCCCATAAATCATGCAGATCATTTTGAGCAATGAACTTGAGAGAGTGACCCTAAAGGGATTAGCCAAGCAGTCTTAATTAAAATGCTACCATTATATCAATACCTCTGCATTTTGTATACGCTGTGCTGGGAATTCTGCAGCAATGTTCCATCAATTAAGCTGGCAAAATGAAACTCTCGTTGGTCATTGATAAGAAGCCAGAGAAGCATATGAGCCACCTAAATAATCAGTCAGCTGGATTCATTTACATTTCATTAGAAAACTTTCATAAACCTGGGATTCTATGTGGAACTGCAGGCCCGGAATAGAGCATCATTCCTCACTGTGGCAGAATCATTAAAAGAAAGCTTCAAAACTCTTCTAAGCAACCAGTGGGAAGAAGGAAGAGGAGCAAGCTACAAGTTAGTGCAAATAATGTGAGGAAATGTTACCTTTTCTTCTGGTTGGCCTCCGCTGGCTGGATAGTACACCACACGGTATTTCTCAACCTGGCCTGGTGCATGGGTCCAGGTCACCCGGAAGCTGCGAGCCGTTATCTCAGATGTCACAAGGTCACGAGGTGCAGCCACAGAGGTGGGAGGTGGAGCCGGTTCTCCTCCACCTGCAGGTGAAAAAGACAACACAAATACTCCCTCTAAAAAACAGTTTATTGCGTAACCTCTACAAAGGTTCAGCCAGAAGGTCGAGTGTGTGTAATAACGTTTAAGAGATCTCATTTTGTACCTTTGATCTGTTTGTCGAGCTGATCCACACGGTCACAGACAGTCTTAGTCAGACTTTCCACAATGTCGCTCATGACACCAAAGTCCGCCACATTGTAGACATGAGTTTCTTCAGGCGGAGAAGCGATGGACTTCAGCTCGTTCTCATCAGCGTTTTTCACACCTGAACAGAGATGAAGAGGAGAGAATGCCGTAAACAGACTTTAATGGAGAAAAGTGGCACTGATGATGCAACACAGACAAATAAAAGGCAGCATTTCATTTACCTAAAAGGCAGAAATATGTTTCCAATTCAGACTTTCTGTTTGGAGAACCAACATTTACATAACAGACTTTATTTCCTTCTGCAGATCTGATGTTCTGCTTAAAAACAAACATATAAAGCCTTCAACACTAAGGTCTAAAATATTTACTTTCCTTTTAAATAATTCGTTTAATTTCTACTCAACTAAATAAACTCGAACTACCATCTCAAAAAATATTTACTTAAATTGCTACTTGAGTAAGTTATGATATGTAAATGAGTATTTTCACAGCTGATTGAGTTTTCATTAAGGAGAAAGCTTTTCTATTACGTCCTCCCAGAGACAAGGCTGTCATCTATTGAGTTATCACATGTCCCAAATAAAAATGTATTCAGCTGACGTGATGTGAGTAAATGTAGAAAGACTGCAGCAAATCTACATTTCCTCAGATGGCTGGTACTTTATGAAAATGTGAAATGATTAAAGCTGGTGCTTATATTTTCGCTCACATGACAACTAAACAAAGTGCTACAAAACATGTTTTTTCTACTGAATAATTACTGTTATTAGTAGTAAGTCTTACCAATTGCAAAAAGTTCTATCCCAGCATCCTTCAGGCTCTGTGCAGGGGGAATGACATCATCCTGGGACTTCCCATCAGTGATGAGAATTCCTATCTTTGGAACTCCAGGCCTGGAGCCAGACTCTACTTTAAAGCTGTTCTCCAGGATAAAGGTCAGAGCCAAACCTGGAGAAATGGGATAAAGTCAGAACTGGGCAACTTGTTGCCTAATAAACAAAGGAAAAAGTCATTAGGGTTGCTCTCATGTCAGACAAACAAACACAACAGGAATGGAAGAGAATGTTTGAAGAACATTGAAGAGCATGTCAGTTCAATCCAAAATCCACTGTAATCATACATTCTATAAAAACACAGTACATTATTTTTTTTATTGTCCTAACATTATTATTATTATTTTGCGATAGTCAAAACAACTGATCTGCAACATATTACCTGGCAGCAGGGCTCTGAAGTAACACCCACCACCCTGCCAAACGCCAGTTTAAATTACTTTTGGCTGGTGTAAATAGAAAAATACTGGCCAGTTTCGGGGTTGTTAAATTAAGGAAATCATTTAGTTTCATTTTTTTATAACACTACATTTCCCCTTAACATTACTGCATGACATATCGTGCAGCATGCGTGGTGTCATTTTCGTGATACTGTCTGCCTGAACAAAGTGCTGCTGAATGAGGAGCTACATTTTTTTTTTAAAAAAGTGATTTGTAGCAGGACAAATTTAAAAAAAAAGTGCTGTAAAAAAGATCGGTTACAAGAAGTGAAAGTAGTAATGGGAGGAATTCATATAAAAGAAAATGGTTGAGACCATTTAAACTTTTGAATAATATACAGAAATTCCTACAAATCTGAAGCTCATGTGTAAAGGTTGCTTTGCTTCTTGCTAGAAAAAGCTCTAATGAGGGAATGTCATTGTCACTGCTTGGCCATTTTTAATAAAAAGCATAAATAAAACCTTTTTATGATTACATATGTAAAACTATTTATAAAACTAGTATAAATATAAAACTAATTAAACTGCATTTAATTGGACCGTATAATCTAATTTATTTCATGTTTTTGCTATGTTTTCCTTTGTGTGAGCACATTTTAGTTTAGCATTGTTTATATTAAATGTTTGCTAATGTATCATGATCTTTATCAAAGATAAAAAATATAGATAACAAATACAACTTAAGTTGGATTTCTTATCTGTTAAAATAGAAACATTTGTGGGTCAGAACACAGGAGTATTGCAGGATAATATTCACATTAAGATAACACGACTAGCTGGACTAGCTAGATTATAGATTAGCTGGATTAGCTTAGGGGTTCTCAATTTTTTATCACCAAGGAAACATTTTCTTCAAAGCATGCATCTTCTAAGCACATTAATAAGCCATTATTGTGTTAGTCTGCATATTAATATAAATACTCTGCAGACTTGTCTAAGTTTTAAAGTTAAGTTATTTTTAGGCCAAATCAGCTTTAAAAAGATGAAAAATAAGTTTAGTGAAATGACAATTCAAAATTATTTTAGAGCCCTAGCTCGTAGCTGGAAAAACATTGCTTTAAATGTTCAGATGATTAATGTTATGGTGATTCTAACTTGAAGCTGGTATGGACTTACGTAACATAAGTACTGGAACAAAGATTGTTTTATCATGATCGAAGGTCGTACACATAACATACATATATGACGTCTACACACACGCACATTTGCATCTTCCTTCTGGATAAACAGGAGCTAGGCTGTCACTTAACTGATTTGTGTGACTGTCTTGTGTGGTATAAATAAGGACTGGATCCACTGCTCTGAGTAGATCACTTAACAAATGTGACTACCCTCGCGAGTAAAACTATACTACCGTGTCTGCATCTCATTTAAGTTTCTCCTTAACAATTACATATTAGGATGTGTTAATTAGGTCGGTGTATGACTACATGTTTGTCAAGAGAAAGAAACAAGAGGATGGTGCAAAGAGGAAAGGAGTAATATATTTTTTTATGACACAAAAGATGTCGGGAGGTGAAGAAGAGGATGGTATTAGATGGATAATGAACAAAGTTAACAGAGTACTACATTTTAAATTATGTCAGACACTCTGAGACCTGAGGGGTGTTCATTTAAGAGAAATTTCACCCCTAATGAGTCAGGCAAATGACTTCTTCATAAATATATAAATGTAACAATGTCTCATGTTTTACACCTGTAGCTGAATTAAAACAGCAATGATGCAAAAGAAAACTTATAGTAAATATATGTAATTTATTCTGACTGGAAAATTGCATCCTCAATGAATTCCCACTAAAATAATTCAAAATTGCAAAAGTTCCACAGCATCAATTCTTGGTAAAAAACAAAAGTGTTAAAAAGATCCTAATAATATCTCTGATTTGAAGTTTCAAACTGAAACGCCAAGCAGGCTGAAGTTATGATTAAATAAAAAGACAAAACAATTTATTTTAAATCAACCCAGACGCCAGAAGAAAGCACATTATCTGTCTTTTGGCAAACTATTTTCATCATTTGCTCAACAAAGTGATATCCACTGTTACAGTGACAAAGTTAGAAGCCACTGAGTAATTTCTGGAGAATTGCTGTGGGGTGAGTAAAATCCTGTATGACAGTTAGATTGGACCTCACACTTCCTCTCTGAGGTGCAGCAAAAGCAGCAAAAATGAGGCATCAGAGCTAAGACAGCTCCTCAAATGTCACAAAGACTTGAACAAAATGGGAGCAGGTTTGACAAGGTTTTAGTCTCTTGAGTTTGATGACATAATGAGCAGCTGCATTAAGTTTTATCCAGTAATCACAGCAGGGATTTTCCACCCAACCTCAGACAGACAAAGTCCAAAGGAAGATTATCATATTTAGATTTCTAGTTGTTTTGTGTTTGTTATTGAGTGTAGTCAGATTTTCATGCAGGCAGCATCCACAGTTATATCAGCCTGAAGAATCAGAAGTTTGATAACTGATGTTAAGCTAAAACAAATGGAGCTTTTAGCATCTAAAACACCTCAAACATCCAAAATTGGATTGTAAATTGCTGTAAAGTGCATCACTCTTGCACTTGTAGGTTACACATACTGGATTCACACCTTAGAACATTTAGTTCAGTGATGATTTTAAAATGCTGACGCAAAAGAGATGCAGTATAAGTATGTAAAAAGTTCTTAAATAAAGACTGTGATCTTTGAAGTTTCCATTGTTTAAGCTAGTAAAATATGTGCCGTTTTTTTCTGAGAAGCTTGCAGCTAATTTGTAGAATTGTATTTTACTAGACTTAA
Source organism: Pseudomugil tenellus (assembly GCA_037177515.1). Classification (NCBI taxonomy): domain Eukaryota; kingdom Metazoa; phylum Chordata; class Actinopteri; order Atheriniformes; family Pseudomugilidae; genus Pseudomugil; species Pseudomugil tenellus. Next base: position 20,757,621 of record JBAMHX010000019.1, read on the forward strand.
AACTGCCTGCAACATCTTGAATGAATGACTGAATGAATTTCTAAAGAATCAGTGTTCCGAAAAAAAAGAAAAAGGAAATAATTTAAAGAAATTGAACCAAATAAAACAAAAAAGATAAACAGATCAATAAAACTTAATATGAATAGTATTAGTATTGAAATTAAGACTAAAAACAATATTTTACCATCTCTTGAATACAAAACATGCTCTCATTTAACATTCATAAAATGTTTACATTTTCAAAACACCAAATGGAAAAATGTTACATGTCCATGATTTCCTATGTAAATTTAATAATTTGTTATGGAACATTATGTCAAATTTGTGGTAGTTTATCAGCACTAACCAGAAATATGGAACATGGCAAATTTTTGGCTGATGCTTCTGCAGCATGAAAATAAAATCTCATCATTTTAGCAGAGCTTATAATCTTCCCTTCTTTGCCATGTAACCCTATTTGTATGGTTTAGGTTGCAGCTGAAGTTCACAAACATGTCAACACAAACCTAAAATTAACTTTACTTTAGTGTCTACTAAAGAAATGGTGTTGACTTAATTAACTTGATTACTTCATTTATTGTGCCAAGCTAGCAGACCTGTTCCCAGTCTCTGTTCCCAGACCACCGCTAAGTATCATCTAATAAGTCTAACGAGCAGAGCTACAATTATAACAAACATGAATGTGATTTTGTCTGGCAGCGTACCTGTCAATGTGTTTCCTCCCTTATATGGCAGATTTTTTACAGCATCGATCACAGCCTCTTTTGTGGTGTGAGTATTCAGATGCCACTCGATCCTGGGGTCTCCACTGTACTGCGCCAGGCCTGGGAGGATGAATAAAAGTTCACTAAGAGACAATATTACAGGGTTTTGAATACATCTATTATTTCACTCAACTGCCTCTACAAATATTGTGCAATTTCTTTAGCTCCAAAATATCCTCACCAATCCGCGTCTTGTCAAATTCCACAGAGAAGGCCTTGACCAAGTTTTCCAGAAAGGCCCGAACCAGCCTGAAGTTGATGCGACCAATACTCCAGGAGCCGTCCACCAGAATCACAATGTCAGCAACAGCTGGAGTCTTACACATGAAGTCCTCTCCAGCTATGAAAATTGTTTAAAAAAAAAAAAAAACCAAAGAAAAAACAAGAGTTTTAAGAAAATAAGTAAATACTACATTTTATAATGGTGCCATTTACAGGAGTAATGTTTTCTGTAATGGTGGCTTAAGCACAACTTCAATGTTCAAGCACAAGACCAAAAAAGATAATCAATAATGAAGATACATAAAGGCGGAAAATAATATCTAAAAGTCCATGAATCAGACTGAAAGGGACATAAAACTTACAGATTGCAGATTGCAGCCTGCAGCGAACATATGATAAATTTGCAGGGGTAAAAGTAGGACAATTGGATGTGCAGCTTCTGTCCAAGAGTTTTACAAAGTGTTTCATTAATTCTAATTCTGCTCAACACAGTATAATTAAACCCTGGAGGAGCAAGGCACTAACTTTTAGCAGATGAAAAATAACTACTCTGTTTGTCCTTACAGTTTACTGGGTGATAAAACAGAGCAGACTCTAATGAGACAACAGAAGTTCATTTACAAAAGCAAGTCCAGCTCGCAGTCAACCAAAGGCCAGCCAAATTAGGAATGGGCGATATTTCCAGCAGCCAATTATCTTCAATACACAGTGTAAGAACCCTCTGTATACCTGGGTCATTGCAGAGAATGCTGCAATATATGCAAAAGTACTAGCACTTTATCTTTAAACTGTAGGATTCCCTCTGATACAGAACTATTAATACAATCCAAAAGCACTCAAGTGGTTCAGTAACGACAGCTTCCAGCCAGGAACAGCAGGACATAGAAACAAGCCAGAATCCAAAAAGTTACGTTGTATCTAAAAGTGTGTCTACACATGAACATGGGTATTCTGCATAACACTTTTCTCTTTGTATGTCCTAGTCTATATGACACCATCCATCTATTTTTTACCCTGAACTTATTCCCTGAACGGGGTTGCAGTGGGGCTGGAACCAATCCCAGCTGACATCAGCCTATCCCCAAGGAGCATGTCTCTGGACTGTGGGAGGAAGCCAGAGTACCCGGAGAGAACCCACGCTAATACCCATGTAAATCCACACAGAAAGGCCCGTGCATAGGCCAAGCCTCAAACCAGTAACCTCCACACTGCTAACCAACTGCGCCACCGTGCAGACCATCTATGGTACTTCTAGCACAAAAAGTATGATAGATAGCAAAAAATTTATACCAGCATCCTTTTTTCTTCAGTAGAGCCTGAAAGTAACTTTATATTTACATGCAAATGTACAAAAGTCAATGCGTTAATAGCAACGTCAGTTCATGAAGTACCAGCACAGGCTCATTAGGCACGATATCTGCTTCACTTCATCTGTGTCTTTTAACCCTGATGTTCCAATCACTCGGAATAAACAGCCCACATGACTTCCATCCATTGCTCCAGAGTTCAATCTTTATGCTTCCTCACAAACTGAAACCTTTTTCCATGGTTAGCCTCACTGATTAGCTGTTTTTCTATGGCTACATTGTTCAGAGTTCCCCTCACATTGTGTATGTTGAAATGATCTTTCACGCTTAGAGTTCTACTGTTGTTTTTCTTTGATTTGATTTCACCAAACATTTAACAGTTTGATGATGACAGTCATTCAGGATTTTTTACAACCACATTTCTTTCTTAAAAGACAATTACGTTACCTTAAAACTAACTAACATTTCTGTAACCACTGTGGAAAGAGTCTCTCCACATAGTTGTTAAAGAAATGAGAAGCTACTTATTGCAGTACTTAGAGTTGAATAACTTGTGGTCAGGTAAATAAAATAATCATCATAATCATGTGTTAATCAACCAAGAGCAGGTTCACACCTTTTTGCATAATAAAATCCAAATGACCAGGCATTGCACTGGCAGCAAAGTCTTGGTTATGTCTATCACTATAGAACGATATGGTACCTTAAAGGACCTCTCTCCATTTGGCTATCAGGAGACATTATAATATGAGCATGAGTCATGTAATTCTAACTTTGAATGACAATATGTGCTGTTCTGTTTAGCTACAATAATGGTTGATTAACAGTTTAGTGTTTTAATGTTTATTTTATTCTGTTCTGCTTGTGCTATGGAACAAAAGAAACCAAGTATGACTGAAGAATGTATAATTAACTCTCTTATGTACAGTCTATTATAATTACTCATTTGGTCTACAAACAAAATGTGAGTGATGCTGTTAAAACTGGAAAATACATTCATAAATGTTTGAGTAGAAAAATAATTGTTGTGCTCTTCATCACAAGTTTGAGCCAGAAGATGCTTCTGAATTTTCTCTTCATACAAAAATAAAACTCAGCATTTAGATTTGGCTTTGGTCTTTTGGTCTTTTCCTGTTAAAAAACAGTGGAGTAAAAAAGAAAAATATAATTTTAATAATAATAATTTTTAGGCCATATTCTTCAGCATAATGATTAAATGTCCCATTTAAAAGACGTCTGGACACACCTAGACATTTAAAATGAAAAGGTAGGTGTGTCTTGCCAGTCAATACACCTTCTATTCACAATGTTGAGTATCAAATAGCAGAAAACAATGTATACAAGAGGTTTTACTTACATCTGTTGTGCACATTTAACAGAATTTCCCTGCTATTAATCCTGAGCCAACAATGCATCATTGCTTTTCTCTTTTATCTGTGCAATGTTTAAATACAGTAATTGCATGCATAACAATGAAGATACCTTACTGACTGCACCTTGACAGTACCACATTCCTACCCAAACTAAAAGCCACTGGCTGTGGTTGAGTTTCCCTCTACAAGTTAAAACTGTTAATTTGACACATTCTTGACCCAGCTGCAACCAGGAGTTGTATAAATGAGCATTACTCTGTTTCCTGCAGTTACATGCACACAATTTTTTTATCCTACATATATAAGAGAGGACGTCTTTCAGGCTGTAGCATGTTTCAACATTTGACTACCTTGTGTTTTCAAGTGAGTGAGGGTTCGACAGGGTGGCACGAGCATTCTTCAGCAGTCATTTCATTTATCATTGACAGGAACTAAATGGGGTATCACATCTTACAAGTCTATGCAGTGTTGGAATTTAAACTGTCCTCAGTGTACATGACAAATCTGTGTGCTGCTTTAAATGTCTTGAACATCCAGGTGAAAGAAGTTGGAAAATGAGGCTTGAAAATATTTCACCAGACTAAAAGAAAAGGGGCTCAGGGTTGTCATTGAAAGTGTTGCTTTCTATGGGGAGTGATTTTGAAAAGCTTATTTCAGGATTAACTTAATTTAGAAATGGGTCATGTTGTTGTTTGTTGTTTGCCAATTTACATATTTTGGTATAAATTCTGTAATCTACTCAGAAGAGTATAAAACAGCCCAAAAAGGAAAGTGATGAAATTGTTTTTCTTTTTATATAAAATGCACTGACATAGCACCTGACAAAAATAAGTAAAAAATCTGATCAGACTCAAATGAAAGGTAATCCTGTAGACAGAGGCTTCTTTCTTTTTTCTCTCTACATTTCTGTCAAATAAAACTGCTCCATATTCAGCCAGGAAGACACAATTGTGAGATCAAATTGAAAATATCGGGCACTGCAGAATTGGATGTATAATATGTTTCTCAGTAAGAGACCAGCGTGACATTTCAGAACCTCCAGCAGTAAAAAGATATAAAAGATATTAACTTATCTGTAATCGTAAAATCCAGCAAGTTAAATCCTTCCATTCACTAGATTTGGGACAGGAAACACTTGGAATTGCTGCATTTTATAATTACAGAATTGTCTGTGGGTAAAGTGATAGAACTTGAAAATATATATTACAATTCTTAAAGGAAAAATCTGATCAGAAATGATTGAAACAGACTTCATCACAGAAAGGGAGGATGTTTTTCAGTCAGTATAGGAACTAAAAACAAGGGCCAAAGCAGTGCTTTATAGCATAAAGTGAAAGAAGACGCTTATTGTGAATAGCATGTCTGGGGGAAAAGTATCAGCTGGACAGATGGCTAAAAAGGAAACAAACAAACGAGGAGGCACTGTTGCATATTAAAGGGTTTAACTGCTTTCTTCCTGCTTGATTTCTCTGGTGCTCCGTCTGGCGATTGTGTTATTTTCTCTATTCCCTGTAAGTAGGCTGTATCAATTTGCCTCCTTTGATACCATCATTAGGCTTGTTCTGCATAATTACATGTGCTCTAATTTAATTAGTTCTATCTTTAACTTAAGTGAGAAAGTCGGGATAAGTGCTGGTGCCATTATTGGCTTTGAATGTCTCTTTTATTTAACCTCCATAACCATGTTTTTTGCAAATAAGCCACTGCAAAATTCCTCTCACTGTTTGCAGTTGGTGCATCACATACAGATGCAGAGGGGGCACCACCCTAAGAAGCTGCCTCTTTCTCTGTATTATGAAGAGATACCAACCAGTTTCCTGTAGATTGAACAAACACAAAGGTCTCTTTATGAAGTGTCAATGGAGTTCTATAAAATACAACTGGCTATTCCTTCTGTGCTCCCAAAGGAAACACATGTTAACAATAGCTTTAAACTATTACAGAACTTTAACTATTATCACAGTTATGCAGGCAATACACAACTTGATGTAATTTTGTCACCAGACAACTGCAGTCCAATAGATATACTGTGTCATTGCTTGGAGCAAATGAACATTTTCTAGAATTAAGTGAGACTAAACATATAATTCTGTTTGGTAGCAAAGAGAAAAGGGTCAGCATCTGTAAACATCTGGAGACTCAGACTCTTAAAAACATCGATCAAGTCTGTAATCTTAGAGCTGATAGACTGAGATCTGACTTTCAGAAACCACATCAATCCTTCACTAGGAAGCCTTTCAAAAACTCAGAAACATCAACAGAAATAAAATTTCACAAAGACCAGTAGAAACTCATCCACACTTTCATCTCCAGTAGACTGGAGCACAGCCAACTGTGGATGCAGCAGACTGACTGGTGCATCTAATCCAACCCCTTTACCAGGAAGTGGAAGAAGGGGTCCATTGAAGGCAGTGAAATGACTTATTTTATTTAAGCTATTTTAATTACCTGACTGACTCAGAGATAGAGGAGCTATTACAGTACTAGCAGGAATTTGTGACAGAATTCTGATTATATTCACAATTTCAGACCATTTGAAGAAATATGATTGATAAAATTTACACTACACATTGTGTGATTGAAGAATTTGTGAAACATGCATTTGTGAAAAAAAATTATGTGAAATTTAATGTTTACTGTCTGTCCTGCTGTTTTACACTGTTGTATTCTTTTTGCAAATCCTTTAAAAGTTGTCTTCTCCCTTGAGGGGATGTAAAAATTTGACAGTTGTATCCACTGTGTTTTTTAAGTCTTTACTCAATAAATTAGCACATTTTAGTTATTTAAGAATCTTATCTAAAAATTTTTCAGCAATATAGTAGTGAGAAGTAAAGCTTAATTTCTTAAAAGGAGCAACTCGGATAAGAAGATTTCAGTATGATGTCACCTGCAGCCATGTTTCTTTCTTTATTAAAAATGTCATTGTTAGAAACATATAAGAACATGAGGAAAACATAGACTTAAAATATGAAGCTTGCCTCTGGCAATCAAAATTCAAGAGATAGCTTATCCAAACTGACTAAATATTGCCCTTTGGTTAAGAATAAGTAGATAAGAAAAGCCGCAAATATGGTCAGAAGAAGAAAAAAGAGGAAAACTGGGGAAATTAATTTTAAAAAAGTTCAATTATGCACTTGAAAGCAATTTTTTTTCAGCATGGCCGTTTGAAAAAAGGCCCTCATGCTGCTTCTGTGCAGGTTCAAGAGTCAAAGTGGCACAAGTCTAAGTCATATCCTCAGCCAGAGAATGTCAGAGGTATCAAGCAAAGAGCGTGACCCACGTTGAATAAGAGTAAACAATATTATAATCAGTCTGTTCAGTTTGTTAGCATTCTCATTGATATTCATGGCTGTAAGCAGAACTAACGGGTAGATACAGGCTCAGCAGGGATCCTGAAACTCCAAAAGCCATTAAACATGTCAAGGTTAAGAGTTCAATTACCTCCACTGGTCAATGAATGAAACAACTTACAGAGATGTCAGTTTTTTATCTTCAGTGCTCAGGCTTTCATTCGATATTATCATATTAACCATTATTTCTGCATTAAATGCCATAATTCCGACAAATTATGTCATAAAGAGCTTAAACGTTTAGCTTCTTTGCACTTAAGAGAAATATACGATTCTAAGCCAAAAGCTTAAGGCGACAGAAGAGCAGCAACTGAAGCCCCAATACCTGCCAAGACAAAGGTGAACTTTACCACCTGAGGCCTGTTTGCAAAATATCTATGAACTCACTGGCTAATTTACACAGCATGAAGTCAGAGGTCAGGTCCCTCCAACTCCATCTTCCAACTGTGACACGAAAGTTTGTGGAAAAAAAATGTTAATCTTCAGCTCATAGAAATTCCATACAAAGAAGAAGACAGCAAGTTGTAAAACATCACGTAATCTTTATCTTTTATAAAATTGTGAAGGAAGTCAAGAGTTTTTAAAAGCATAAAAAATAAAAGCCTCTACACACATATATACATACATATATATATATACATATATATATATACATATATATATACATATACATATATA
>JBAMHX010000019.1:20779963-20789963 GCA_037177515.1 Pseudomugil tenellus
GTAACTCCAGGGGAAGCCTGTTCCATAGGTTTGGCCCCGCTACTGCAAAAGCCCGCTCACCCCACCGTTTGTACCTGTACCGTGGTACCACCAGCAGGTGTTGGTCGGCGGAGCGCAGGGTTCATGTTGCTGCACTTTAGCTTAAACACAATTTGTCACATCCAAAAGAAAGAAACAGTAAATGTGAAACATCTTCCCTCAGTTCCCTACATTGCCTGATTATTTCTCACACAAACATCTCCACAAACACCTTTTTCAAAGGTTTTAAAGTGACTTGACATTCAGACTGCTTATCAGTAAAATGAATTACCGTAAATATTTATTATGTGGTAGGATAATACCACTTGCATATCGTTATGAGGCTGCTGTTTTCACTCTACTAGCTTTGATTTTCCAAAAATTGTTGATTTTTTATGTCCGTTTTTTCTTCATACTCTTACGTTCTAAAAGACACGTTGGAACTAAGTGCTTGCAAGAGCTTATGTTAAATCCAAGATGTTGGTCTTAGTTACAGAGCAAGAACATGTCCGATCCCCAAAAGCAGCTCATATTCATAAAGGTTTTTAATTATACAGCATTAATCCACAGTTTGGATATGAATAAACAGATGTGTCTTTACTTTGTATGTTTATCAAAGATAAAATCCAGATGATGAAGAGAAGTCCAGATAAGTGGGCAGAAAGGTGTAATGTAAGTGTTGACCTACAGGGACACTTGTAGATTCCACATGGGAGTTCTGAGAGTAACGAGACAGATTAGATGAGTTATAGTGCTCTCATGTCAGCTTATACTCCTAATCCATCACATTATGGAGGACGGCCGACAAGAGAATTGAACACACAAATAGTTTGAGTGATGAAGGCTAAGACTTGAAGATCCAAGCATCTCAAAAAGCTACTAAATAAATTACATCGGCCCACGTTTAGTTTTAGCTTAGCATGCCAAAAGGGTTAGCTGGTCATGTGGCAAAACCTACAAATTTGTACATTCATTAGTAAGGATCCTGGAGTTCATCAGGACCTTTTGGACTTAAAGAAACATCAGTGTATTGCCTCAGAAAGACTGCTCTGAAAGGCAACATAGAGGCATTAATCATGTAAGCACAGAGCAATAAAGGCTACAGTCCTCCACAACGGGACACCAGGTGCAGGCTGAGACAGCTCAGGGTGTGAAATGCAGAAGGTGGACATGATAGAGAGAAAGAAAATAAAGATCATGTGGGATTTAAACATCCAGAATTATAAATGAAAGATTGCTAACTAACTAGACATCGACAACCAACAGGAAATAGCGATATGGCTACTCCAAGCACCAGCAAAATGAAGAACAAGGAGTAAGACACTCATGAGGGCAAAAAGAGGCAAACGGTTTCAGAAAAGAAGGCAACATTGGAGCAAATCAGGCTCTAAATTCCTTGTTGGGAAAAAGGCTCCAGAGATATCTATCCAGAACAGCTAAGATACCGGATAGAACCATCCATCCATTTATTTTCTATTCCGCTTAATCCAATTCAGGGTCACGGGTAGCTGGAGCGAGAGGCGGAGTCCACCCTGGACAGGCTGCCAGTACATTGCATGACCAACACAGATATACGTACAACCACTCACACACACTGGGTAGAACCTGTTAGTTAAATCACAACTCATTAAGAACCAGTTCAACTCATTAGAGAGTCTGTTGAAAGAGGTGCCACAGGTCTAATTAGTTTATCAGAAAAAGACAAATTAGGATGCAAAATAAAGTCAGTAAACATCACAACTGTACTGATCATTCAGTCTGAACATTTATTCATGAATGTTAAAGACAAAAAGAAGAAAATCTTCTGAATGTAGATAAACTAAATGTTTCCAATGGGTATTTGGTTTATTAGAGATGTAGATGCTCGATTTTTTCATCTTTGGACTGTTAGCAGGTATTTGGATAAAAAGGAAGGTGTATAGACAAGCCCGCAGGCCATAAAATATTTCATAACCGCACAAGTGTGAGCCACCAGTGGTTTCCAGTGTAACTGCTGTGAAGTTAATTACAACTGCCATCTGCCACCCTCAAGAATCAAGCTCTGCAGTCCCAAAGGGCTCAATTATAAGAATTACATTTAAAATTAGGACTTTATTCCAGGTATTACTAAAAACTGAAAAAGTGGTAAATTTTGTCTCCGAGCGTGAAGAAAGTCAGACCTAGAGAAAAACACCAGCAGACAAATGTTTTGAGTGACAGTCTCTCATCCCAACAGCTGCTAAAGGTCTGCTCGGCGGGAAGGCAGCAGCCCAAGAACAGGCCTGCACGGCTGTAGCTGTGGTATTCAGCAAGTGTGGGCAAAGGCCGGACTGTCAGCTTGGAGCATGAAAAAGTAAAGAGCAGAGAGAAACAGGTGAAAGTGTAGGAACAGCTGACAAAATGCAAGTTTGAAGGAAATACTAAAAGTCCAATAAAGTGTATGTATTTGGATTTGATGTTGTATTTTAAAAAAAACACATGCAGAAAGATTCACTCAGTTAAATCTGCAGCTTAAGCTAACAATAAGTATCACATATTATGGGAGGGTTGCCCAAGTCTGGTCCTGAATGTGTACTATTCTGCAACCCTTCTTCATCACACCTGAATCAGATCTCTGAATCTCCTCGTCTTCCAGCTCTGCAGAGGTTCTGTAATGAGCCATTCCTTTGATTCAGATGTGTTGAAGAAGAGTTGCATCTAAACAGGAGCAGGGAGGTTTCTCAAAGACAGAACTTAGGCAACTCTGTCCAGTTAGGAAGTATTATTAGGGAGTAAAAGACAAAAACTAGTATCAAGTTTCATCAAACACACAATCTGAATGAAGCAGAAGAGACTTTCCCTTTAAAATCTGTTTTTAAATATCAGATTTAACGTTTGTTTGTCATTTATAAAACAAAACCAAAAAATGATAGGTTGCAGGAGAAAGAAAGCTGGTGAAAATGGAGAGATGGAGGGAATTCTAGTGGGATGTGCTGATTTGAAAGACTGTGTCTGCTTGGTAAAAAGAAAAATGGGGGGGGGGGGCGGGGGCTGGTGTCAGATGAGGCCTCATCTGACCCCCACACACCTGTCCTCTTTCGCCTTCAACCAGTTAGACCAGTTTGGAGAAATGCAAGATGACTTGCATACTAATGCACACACACATGCTTGGTTGCTTCAACAGAGACAGATACATGTTCAGATATTATGTTGCTTTTCAGGGATTCAACCCTTAAAAATGACAATAAAGTGACTGATTCATTTAGGAATTATCAACATGTGGATCGGTTTTATTCTTTTTCATTTTTCTATTTAACAATTCAGCAGAACTGTTTATGTCTAAAAAAATCAGATAAAACAAACTAGTTTCGTGGTGTTACAACCCATTTGCATTTTTAAAATAATTATATGATGTCAGTTACAAATGTTGGCATGACGCTTTTCTGTTTGATGTTTGCACTGCAAGAATTGGTGAACTAAGCTGCATTTTCACTAAGTTTAAAAAGAATCAACAGGGTTTACACGTTGTTCATCACATGTACAGGAAGTAACCCACCTCCATATCGCTGATGGAAAGTGGCTGGATTTGAAGAAGGCCAGTTATATCTTTCCATCCATTCACCATTTTTTCCTTCTCTGCTCAGCTTTTCTTCCCACTGTCATTATCGTATTTATTTATTTGGTATCATTAGGTTTTTGGCAGTTGGAAACCAGCTTCAGGAGCATTATTGCCAGCTGGATTACAATGTGCTGAAGGAAGAATATCTGGCTCTATATGCTCATCACAGACACGGATGCCAATTTAATAGTAATTATTAGGAATTTGTTTTATTGCCCAGCCCTATAAAAATGTGCCTTCAGCTTTACTGCAAGATGGTTTTTATTAGACAAAAATCCTAAATTGCAGGTTTGAAATAACTACACAAGTGATTGATAAGGTGTAAACTGCTTCCTTTCTGCATATCAAGTTGACGATAAATAAATGATCTCTTGTTAAACATCTGAAAGTTGCATTTTGGTTGCCATTTTTAGTAACTTAACATGCGGCTCAAATTGGTTTAAGAGTTGATGCAAGTAAAATATGTTAAAAAAAAAAGCCAGAAAAAATAGCAAGACCTATTGGGAAGCAAAGTTTTAGAACGAGTAAAACCAGCTATTTATGAGGTTCTTAAAAATTAAGCAGGATCAGGATCTTGGTGAAGAAAAAATATTTACAGTATAAGCAGGTAAAGAGCATCTCTGAAAAAGGTATGAATATGAAAGTCAACAATGAGTCATCTTCACCAGACATTAACTCAAAATGCAAATTACTGGAAACACTTTAGAAAAAAGAGGTCAGATAGACGCTGCTTGAAACATCTGCACCAACATCATTTACATGAATTAGTGGCTTATTTGTACTAATGAATAAAAGCAGATCAAGACCTGAAGCATTTTACATGTCAAACACTGGCATGATTGTAGCTTCAGGGTGCGAACTGCGAGACTATGATGTCACGTTATTATACAGCTAACGCATTTATTACCATCTGACTGATACCCACATACCAGGTGGGGATGCAGGGAAGAGTGTGCAAATGCACAAAGCAAATCAGATTTTGGAGCAAATAAAAAGGTTCAATTATGAAGGGCTGGTGCAAATGCACCCTAAAGACTCATTCATGCTCTCTTTATGTACACAAATGGTTAAGTCCAATGCCTTCACACTTGCATTATATTAGCGTTGCTCATTGGGGATACATCCAGCAGAATTCACCTCTAAGATCCACCATCAGTTTCAGACATGACTAAACCAAATGCAGAAACCTGCTTGAATAAAACCTGCATGGTAACTTTTAACTAATACAACTAATAAAAAAAACTTTCTCATGATTTTAATTTAATTTAGGATTTTATTGTGATTTTAGCTGTTTTTATTCTTCTTTAAAACATCTGTAATGCTTTTGATGTTTTTATGTAAAGCACTTTGAATTGTTTGTACACAAAAGGTGCTGTACAAATGTTTGCCTTGGCTAAATGTGACTACAGTGCAGGAGACATGATAATGTACATTGCAGAGACACAAAAGGAAATATCACAGTTTAATGAGACCATCAAATACACTGCAGTCTCTTCTTTCTTCCTTTTACTGGTCCAGCATCAGCTCAACAACAATTTTTCTGTTGGTAATACTCCATTGACTATTGTGAACTAGTATGGGCAACTCCAGTCCTCGAGGCGTGTTGCAGCAGGGAAAATCCTACCATTTGTCGGTCTCTGGCACTCAAAGACAAGAGTTGGCCACCCCTGTCTATGGGAAATGCATCAATAAATATATAATGATCACCTTAATATAGACATCCTTTTTAAGACATGAGCTGTCAATTTGGGTTGTCCAAGAAGACTTTTCACTCTGGTAAGAAGCTGTACTATACAGGAGATTTCCTGCATACTTTTTTTTCCTGCTATTTTAAGACTTGTTGTGGTGAGTCTCCATAGCAACAAGACTTATTTACCACCAAGATCAACTGATAATGCTCTCTAAATTCAAGATTATCACTGAAATAACACCTCAAATCCCAATGGAGTTGAAATGAAAGAAGAGGGTGCAGGGCAGGAGTGAGGCAGAGAGAAAACAGTGGAGATTTAAAAATTTTCTTCCAAATGTGATTGTTAACGTTAGCTCGATAGCTAACAAAACTGACGAGCTTCAGGTGCTAACAGAACATATCCTAGACTGTAATGCATCTGTACGCGGCTACAAGACAGTCCGTGCAGACCGCACTAAACAACTCGGCGGAAAACTAAAGGGAGGTGAAGTTACAGTACTGGTTAACCAGCATCTGTGTCATCCTGGACATGTTACTGTTAAAGAGAAGATCTGCACAAGAGACATTAAACTACTGCGCCTACAGCTTTCCTGTCACACGTCCACTCTGTCACACTGTAGCTCAGTCAGGGACTTGAACACAACCTCATCTCCCTCCACATCTCCTGGTGTGAAGTCCAGATGGTATCAGTCCCAGAGATCCCTGCTCAAGACATCTATGCCCGACTCTCCAGTAACAGTTCGACACCAGTCAGAGTCAGAAAAGAATACCAGTGATGTAGAAAACACCCTGCCTTGTTCCAGTGCCTGAAAAACTCCAACCAGCTGAACCAAATGACTACAGAATTTGAATTTCCCTCTGGGATTAATAAAGTGTTTTTCATTTTGTTTAATTTTACAAGGGCCCAAGACCTGGACTAAATTAGTGATGAAGTGTAAATGGTGCTTAAGCGTTAGAGTTTAAAACAAAACCAAAAAAAAAAATCTGGTTAGTCTCAATCCGCCCAATGCTGCCAATATGATTTGTAAAAATTTGGTGTTCTTGAATTAAACCAGTAAAAAGCTGGAGGAGCGCTGAACTTGCCACTATCACTCACATCTTCGTTTGGGTACCTGCTACATTACAACCCACACTGAGAGGGACTCTAGAGGCAGGGATGAAACAGAGCTGCAGGGAGAGGGCCCTGCAAGTAGTTTGGGTTCCTGTCCATGCTTGTTTACCATTTGGTTATATAGTTTTTCAGCTGGCCTCAAGTTTTCAAATAAAAAACATTTATTAAAAGACAAACTTTGAGAAAGATCATCAGAAAAGCAGCATCTAGGTCCAGAGTTTAAGCTACAACAATTATTATTTTAAAAATGGGTTCAATGTTTGTTCATTTAATGTACTCTCAACCTATGCATTGTGGAAAAGTAATATATTTATACATGTTGTTAATCCAACCCTGCAAAAGGAACTTTCAAAGAACTCAAAACGTCTAAAAGTAGACATTAAAAGAAAGGTTTCAGACAAAATGTAAAAAGCAGAGATCCCACACAACACATATCAGTGAGAATAGTGTTGAAAGTTGCATCACTTAGTTACCTTTACAAGATGGAAGAGGGCCAGAATCTGACTGTACCAAAGCAAAACTGGTTATCAGTGTTAATGTTAATAATGGTGGAAATTTCACAAAAAATTATGAGACAACCAATTAAAAAACAAGACGGTCCAGAGATTTCTAAAAAATATAAAATGGCAGATTTCAGTCTTATTTGCAGGTAAAACAGCTTTTACACAACACATATCAGAATGATTTAAATTCCTTCTCAAATATATAATCACTTTAACTGAGTCATAAAAAGCCAGCATGTTTAACATAATCTCTGCGAGCCAATTTCCTGGATTAAACAAAAGCCACTAGTGTTTCATTTCCACCACAGAGCACCAGCTTCAGCTTAAGTCCGTTGTACGGGCACAGACGTCAGGTAGCAACATCCACACACAAACACAAACCAGCAATGGTGGATTAGTGCTTCAAAGACATCAATTTCCTCCATGAAAAAAGAAACAGCTGCTGCAACCAGCTGAAGCAAACTTAGAGAAACAAATGAGAATGAGAAAAATGTGTGACTGGCATTAAACCTGCATGCAATCCATCCAGGTATCTGTCTTCTGCAAATGGTCGTTTTATCCATTTGGATTTTTCTTCATGTCAGTTATTCTTCATATTTTGCTTTACATTTGAAAAAAAAAAAAAAAAAAAAAAAAAAAAACCTTATTTTTAATGCTGCTCAGTTTTCTCTCTCTGCAAACGGTAGTATGCTTGTTTTCTTTTTATCCCCTCCCCCCACCCCCCCCACCTCCACCCCAAAAAAACAATGCCTTAAATATATCAGACATACTGCACAAATGGCTTCTTTTCTTGCTTTAGTAAAAGTAAAAACTATGCAACACTATGGGATCTTAGACAAACAAGTTGGCCCGGTTAGATCTCACTCTCTCTCTACTGGCACAAGTCCTCCAGAAAGAGATTCTGGAGCTGGACCCGGAGAAGATCTCTTTAAAAAAGCACTTGGTGCATGTGAAATAACCATCATAAAATCTTACTATGTGTACATATAGTACATGTACACAAACATTACAGATTTTCAAGCCAAAGACCAGTGTTCCAACTCTATCAGGGGTCTCCAACTCCTGCAGAGATACATCCTTCAGGTTTTGGTGCTTCCCTGGTACAACACAATTCTCCAACAACTTGTTGCTGAGCAGCAGGTCAGGAGGAAAGAGCAGCTATCTGGAAGTTGGTGGTTCAGGCACCCCATGCTGAAGTGCCCTCGGGCAAGACACTGAACCTCATGTCCCAGATGTAATTAGCTTTGGAGAAAAGTGTCTGTTAAATGAACCACTGATTTGGGTCCGATGTGTTGCAGTGGGGAAACACTAAAACCTGCAGGACGGAAGGCATCGAGAACCAGAGATGGAGATTCCTGGTCTATATTTTAGAAGCATATTTAAATAACTAACATATCCAAACATGTTAATGGAGTACATTTAATGACGTATATGTGCTGGATGAGGTCAGGGGAAGGAGCAAGAGTTTCCAAAACAACCTGACAGATGAGTGAATGAAAATGCTGAAATCAGATGAGTAGAGAAAATGAAAAGTTGTCAAAGCCAAAAAAATATATATATATATTCTCCAACTACTCAACATTTTCTGCTTTTCTATAGATGTGTTTTAACATTAAGTCAATAAATAGGCTGTTTGAACGACTTTCTTTGGAAGCCGCAGTTGCCGATCGTTATAACCTGTTGCTGCCTGGAAAGACCACAGCTTTGCAGTCCATAGCTTAGCTTTCGCAGGATGCTTCATTATGCACATGTGTATCAACACTAAAATAAGCCTATACATATCGAGAGAGGACTGGCACAGATCTGTAATCTTGCAGAGCCCAAGCGGCTGTAATGAGACAGAAAAAGAACATTTATGGGAAGTCCAGGCTGTAATTACTCAGCATTTTGGATCAGGTCCCTCTGGAGTCGCTCCTCGCTTCCACCTTCCCTTCCATCAGTTTGCCATCATTTTGCTTTTACTCCTTTTGAGTTGCACAAGTAGAAATGTCTAGCACCCTTTTTAAAAACATCTGCAACATCTGTCAAATTGCAATTGACCTCAAAGCCAAATGACTGATCTGGTCTCGATCATATTTGTGTAAAACCGCGAGCTGATTATGTTTTGCAGCAGCTGTTCTCTGTTCTGTTAATTGTTCTTCCATCAAAGTGTTACACTAGTTATACACCCCCCCCCCACCTCAGCCACCCCTCCCCCCTACAAGTCATGAACAAAAGAAGGACTTTTAATTACAATGTATTTCTTTTTCATGATGGCAGAAAACAGGCTTGAGAAACAACAAATCCCATTGAAATGGCTTTGTTCTAAAGAAAAACTAAATAATTAAGTAAAGCTAATTAATTTCATATAAAATTCTTAAGAACATAACTAATAAAACAAGTTTTTTTCCCAAAACCTGAATAACAGAGTGGTTTTTATTCTGTGACAGCACATCTCGAACTCTGTCAAATCTTCATGCACCAAATGTCAAACCAAGAAAAGATTATTGTTGCATGAGTCACTCCTGGAAATATTTTATGCAGCAGATGCTTAAATTCCCTTAGAAGTTAATCTAATCACAAGTTATTATGAAGCAAAACATGATTGAATGCAGCTTAAAACCAGATCAAACTGACCTTTGAAGCTTTTCTAAAGTTGGAGATGATGAAGTGAAAACCTCATCAGTTCCACTTTTTTCTATTTCAACATAAAACAAACCAGAAACTTTAAGCTGACTGAGCTGGAGTGGAGATTTACGAAGACACAAAAATGTAAAATGTCATATATTTATCCCATTGTGACAATTTTCAGAGCACAAGCTGTAATTTTGGTTGAAGACAGTGACTTGCAGTCTGCCAGACATTCTCTGTGCACCTTCACCAACACAACTGCAGCATTTCAAGGCTTCAAACGCAACACCACTCACACAAACAAAGCTGCAAAGGAACACGGCGAAACATCCCATTTCTGTCAACAAAACACGCTCAGACAAACATCCTCCATTTATGCTGCTGGATTCTTTTCAATAAGACATTTTATTTTTCATGCACTTATAGACAGTTACAGGAGCATACAAACATGCAAACTTAGGAATAACATTTAAAAACTCCTCAACTTACTA
>JBAMHX010000019.1:20794349-20818059 GCA_037177515.1 Pseudomugil tenellus
GTCCGGTAAATGATCGGTCACAATTAAAAGAATAGTTTGATATGGTGTGTGTGTGGGGGGGTGGTTCTTTTGATTTTCAGCATAATTTGCCAAAAAACTGCAAAGTTCATTAAGAACAAAATTAAGCTTGCTGCACGTTGGGGTGAGTGCTGAGTGTCACAGATACTAAGCTTTAGGTTTATTCACTAACAGCCATTTTCCTTATTTGTGTTTACATGTTTTTCATTCATCTCTGGTGCTCCAGACATCTGCTGATTTCATCTTCCTGCAGAGTCCATGAGATATGCTTTATATTTATGTTCAGGTTTGGTGGATGGTATAGCGTTTTTAGATCTGCTTTCTCTTTTCTTTTCTGTCCTCTTCTGTCGGGTCCATCATGACATGTAAATTATAATAAATATTTGTTTAAAATAAATAAAGAATTCAATCTATTAAGGGGATCTTTGTATATACATATATACATAAAGCTCCTTTTGACAAAGCAAATTTGCTCAGCAACAACACAGCAAGAAGACCATCATCCTGCCTGTTTTAATACCGCACACCACAAATTAAAAAAAAAAAGATTTTATGAAACTGATTTAGGAAAACTAAAATATTTAAAATATAAACTAAAATATTTTTTCCTTAGTGTTTTTGTTGTGGTGTGAATTGTGTGAACGCAATCATTACTTATAAACAGATATAAACAGATGTTTGCGTATGACTATAGAAGTGAGTGATGTCTTAGCGAAAACACAAAAAGATTAATGTCTTTTTTGTTATGAGTTAAATTAGATAAGATGAGAAAAATAATGTTTCATCCAAGTTGTTCTAAAAAAATGTTTCTGGTTATTAAAGCATCACCACTACACTTTGTTAATTACAATCTTAGAGCCATTGTTGCCCTGCAGTGTGCTTGAGCCACTATTTTTCTTTATTTTTGTTGCCTGAAGCATCATGTTAAAACTGCATTTTTGCTTTTTCAATGTCACAAGGCAGCAACTCGATGACACACTGGTTGTTCTGACCACACAGAATGGCAAGTGTACCAGAGAAACAGAAGAGGGGGGGTTATCATAGAGCGACAAGATAAAGAGAGTGACTTTTACTGGCCGGACAGAGATCAGAGAAAAGACAGGATGCAAGATAGATGCCAAATTAGCTTTTATGGTGACTGGATTTACAGGATCTTTGACAATAAAAGAGTAATTTTTTCGGAAGACTAAAGTCACAACATTTACCTATAGTGGTCTATTTTTTTTTTTTTTTATTAAAGAGTGCAATAAGTGAGTGCAGTTATTATTAGTAAAATGCAAAGAGCATTTTGGTAGCCTCAAAGCTAGTTTTTCTCCTCTGTGTAGCTGCAGATACGCTCCACGGATTTCACCTGAATATAGTCAGCAGGTTTAGTCTCTTTTAAAACCTGGAGATCTTCAGGTCATAAAGTCAGTTCGGCTTTTGACTCATACCGAGGGCAGACATTCATGCCCAAGTCTATGAATCACTGTCTACTTTAACTGTCTGCAACAAAAAAAGGCGTTTTACCACAAGTATTGCTACAATGGAAAATACATTTTTTTGCATTTTTTTCTAAATGTACTTCTCACTCAAACATTTAGCCAGAATGTTTAAAGTGAAGAGTTTACTTTCAAGCTGATATTACTACATTCTTTACTAAATCCTTGATAAATAATTGATTCACATGTATGAACATGTTGGGAAATTAGTGTTGTTATAAAAATCCTTCAGATGAGCAAACAGCTTCTAATCAGGATGCGGGGTGTGGTAGAAGCAGCAAATAATGCTACCAATTAGCTAAGAATCTGTTTCCAGCAATCATTCCACACTATCATTAAAAGTGTTGAGTGTACACACCCACTTCATAACTCTACTTTCTCAAATTCTTTCAAACCATATGTGCAAAAATGTCTACGTTTGAATTTAACAGCGATGTGATCTCTGACACCGTTCAGGCCTCTGGCATCACAAATGTTAGTTTTATTAAGGCCTGAGGGGATGACAGCTCATCACAGCGGCAACGAACAGCACAAACATGGACGCAAGTTATGAGCATAACAGTAACGGGGACTGCGAATAGAAGATCAAATAAAAGAAATATGCATTCAGCATATAATCCTGTTAAATGTGCTTTGCTGTTATGGCAACAGGAGAAGTCAGCAGTTTGCAAATTGAATGAACTGGAGGTTTCTGCTTCCTGACTTCAAGTGATTGTGTCCAAAACACATTAACTGAGAAGCTTAAAATCAATTTATGAGTTTAGGTTTGTGGTAAAGGAAAAGTGCTTATTCCATATTTGCTTTTTTATGTGTTATACAATTACATTTTTTTTATTTAAGCTCTTGCTATATTCTGTTGCGACTACATAAATGTCCTAGTTGATGTCGATAAATCTTCTTGAACTGTCAGCTACCAAGCCAATTTATTATTTAATCCAAGATTTCCAGCAGCTGCAACAAAATGACTGAAAGCAAAAACCAACATGAAACAGCAGAACCTGAACAGGAGGTCAAGAGAGCATTTTCCTAAAATGGAAATGCTTTTAATAAGGTTAAATGGCAACTGCTTGGATTTTATATTAAACAAACTGAATCTGAATGTTTCTTTGAAAAAGCACGCTGCATAAAACAATCCACTGGTCTGCCACCATTTCTACTTTCATCACGCTCTCGCTGCTACCAGCACCCTGCAGCGAGGAGAAAATCTGCCCTGCCATTCACCTTCTTCACTTTGCCCGGAAGGTGCACAGCAAGCCCCACATTCCCAGATACTGTTCAAATCCGATTTTCTCCCCCTTCTTTTCTCCCCAACTGAGATCTTCCCGATGGCAACATGCTGCAAAGCGAGTTGTGCAGGCATGTCTAAAAAATTAAGCTGTTTCGTTTTGGTGAAGATCTCAATCCTTTTGGGTCGTACGTACGACTACAAGGACGGCAGTAAAGCTTCTAGCACATGTGAGGCTGCAGTTTAATATGCTGAACAAAACAGCTTTGAAGAACAACATGTGACAAACTAGAAAATATTCCCAGTGGTGGCATTGAGTTCCAAGCATTTGCATGTTAATTTGCAAACAGGAACAAAACAAAAAGGAAAAAAAAACAATATGCCTAAAACTGGAACAAGCTTTTAAATTAGTCACCAGGAGATAAAACCAGAGATGTAGAATAACTAAATAAGTTATTTAAACTGAGAGGCAGTGTGAAAATATTTTCTTCTCCATAAAAAAGTCCAGATCTCTTTCAGATTCCTTCTATTTATCTTTATATTTTATGCCTCCACAGCTTCATCCTTCATCCTACCTTCTAGCATCGGTCTCTTTTTAAATTCCTGTCATTCCCTCAATCCATTGACTCTCCCCTGTGGTCTCAGAGGATGGCTGCCTGTGCTTACTGCACCTTATCTGACATTTTCTCCATTACTGTGATCAAGCAGACCTGCAAAGAAAAACCAGAAGCTACAGGTTTGCTGTGCCAATGGCTGACAGCAGCCTTAATAGAAGAGGTTGACATGCACCCTAAAACTTCAGGCTATAGTGGATAACCTGCAGCAGTGAGGTGAAAGTAAAAAGCAAGAGAAATCCTGTATTTTCCATTTAGTTAAGGTGCCATCGGAGACAGTCCAAAAGGAGAAAAGTGGCAAAACAGTGGCAGGTTATAACTTATCAAAAGAAAACAATTTTCATCTGTTTTATTTCTATTTGATCATCTTCAGTGAGGCGACAAGGATCACTGGGATTACGTTGCACATCGAGTCCTTTAGTTCACTGAAACCAGATGCATATAGTCCATCAGAAGCAACATTTGGAGGTTTTGTTTCCCTTTAGAACTGCGTCACAGTGTGGTTAATTTGAAGTCACCATTTTTAAGACACAAGGCCAAATATTTACACACACACTGAAGCCCCATCAGACATGTTCCCTGGTTTAATTCCTTTTTATTACACGAAACCAACTGGTCAGTCACGCAGCAGCATGTAGACAAGATGACTTTCTAAAGTTCAAACTGAGCCTGAAGTCATTTAAATGACCAGTTATTAAAAGCAACTGATTTAATGTCAAACATCAAGTCGTATGTTGGTGTAGATGGCTACAGCAGCAGGAAACCACACCAGAAGTAACTACTGTCGGTTAAGGACAATGCCACTGGAAGGACAATCGTCATCATCCCCTTTCATTTGCACTCGATTTGAGGTCAATGGCATGAATAGTTCGAGATATAGCAAAACAGTTTTCAGGTGAGTGCCCCCTGGAGGCCAACCTGAAAATGGAATTAGTTCATCCTCTATAAAATCTATGCATATGCAAAACATGAAAACTCTTCATTTAGTATTGTTTAAGTTATCGCGCTAACACAAAGGATCTGCGGCGGCGGTCGGGGCGAAACCATAATATCCCCGACACTCTTTTCGGGGATATAATAAATGACTCTTCTTGAAAAGAACTTAATGAGGAAGTTCAATAATTTAAGTCCGGTGTGTTGGAGTAGGAACATGTCTGAGTGGCTTCTGAAGATCTGGACTGATAAATACTGATTTAATGGGTGAAACACAAATGTCCCAATGTTAATAAATATTTCATATTTCATTTTCATGGTAATATTCCAAACACTTGATACCTTGTTGGATTGCGGCTATACACTTTAATTTAATTTAAACCGATCTGAAATCAAAGGTTTGTTCAGATCTGGAAGACGGAAAGGGCAAGAAGGTGTTTTTCATCAGTCAGGTGGGAGGGGGGGGGGGGGGCATAAAACAAAAACACATGGAAGCTTAACACATCCTGATACCTTGCTGTGGTTTCAGACTGAGGTTGGCAGGAAGCATTTGTAAATCACCAGAGACATCCAGGACTTACTGTCTTTAAAATAACAAATCGGTTTGTTCTCCTTTCAGTGCAGTTTGTATGGGAATATGGTGCTGATACATTCTGTCCTGCCTGAATGCTCTGACACAAGCAGTGGCATGAGTTTCAATCTTATCCAATGGCATTAGCTTTGCAAACATTATTTTTCATAAGAAAACTCACCGACATGGACTTGCACACCGCAATATTGACACAATAGCATTTTCACACCAGGAACAATTATCAGTAATACTTTGGCAAACATGACAAATGGCAACAATTCAAGGACACATTTTTAAGAAGACTGATTTGACTTAGAGAGAGTCTGATGCACTTCTTTCTATTGGCTGCTCGGCAAATGAGTAAAAGAGAAGCAGAGCTCAACGGAAGGTACAACGGCAAGCAAACATCTACTTTAATATGCCAGACACAAGCTCTTCTCATTTATCATCTTTGCTTCTCTAAAACTGCTACTGCTTCATGCAACAACCAGGCCATGCTTGATAATCCTGATTTAAGAGGTCGGAGACCAGATGCTTGTTGATCTTTACACATAAAACCTGTGACCACACATTTTCCTGCACACACACAGACATTTAAAAAGGAACCAATATGTAGTAAAGCATGCAGACCTCACTTCTTATACACCACAGATACATAGCTTTTACACAAACTCTTTATCACAATAATGATTTAGTATAAAACCTTGGGAAGTGTCTCAATGCTGCTATAACTATGCTATGCTGCTTATCAAACAACCAAAAGAGCGGAAAATAAAACAACTTTGGCCAATCATTGAGTATTCCCAAAAGGCAAACTGATAAATTAAGCGGCACTGCGAGCTGTGGAACAATCTTTATCTTGATAAGAAAATGGCCAGAAAAAGGTAACTCAGTTTAAAAAAAAAAAAAAAAAAACTCTACTTGCTTTCTGTATTAACCATAATAATATGAACATAGTGGGATCATCATAACAAGAAATTCCTTAACGTAGATATACATAACATAGAATCATTTAGACATTATCCCTGCCATTTGTTCTCTTATTCCATTTATTTCAAACAGCTAAGATTTAAAAAGGTGAGATTCAACAGAGGCACAAACAAAAGAAATCAGAAGAATTTTGATTTAGACAGTCCGTCAATTCCACTAAGCAGGTTCCCTATTAACAACTAGGGTTAGAAGCAGCATGCAAAATATCTAAAAATGTGCCAATTTGTACTGTAGCTTGATCAATAATTCAGCCATTGCTCAGTATTTTGGGAGACAGCATGGCGAATCATTAGCAGGTTTCTGCAGTTTGAAGTCAGGCTGATAAATCAGAGAATTGCATCTGCATGAAGAACGTTGGAAATGAGAAAAGATCTAAAATATTCATGTATCAGTTCTTACAAAACATTGTTTTTAGTAAACTTACAAAGATAACTATGTTTCACTGTAACAGATCTTTTCCCCTGAATAAGAAGTTTGGTGGGTATTTAAATTCTGTGTAGAGTCATGTACGAAGTAAGCACATTCTTCTTGCAATAGCAATCAGGATGTTTAGCAGCCCAACAACCTATTAACAGATTATCAGCAAATGTGAGCACCTGTATGATTGCAGCTGTTTTGTTAGTTTTCTGGTCTGGAGCTTTTTTCTGTGTGTTAATGCAATGCCAAGGAGAAAAAACATGATCTTAGAAAGGTAAAACTTGCTGCCTAACAGTCTGCGATGAAACATTGTGGAGTTTCCACAAACATGATTCCTTCCCACCTATCAGTGTTCCCTTGTGATCCACCTGTTCACTATTTTAACACAATTGATTGTTTCTCATCTATCAGTTTTATATATTATCAATTTGTAGTGCTACTGTTTTCTAACTGTACTGCTGATACACGCAGCATGGTTATTTCTGCCACATTTTATTATCTATTCACAAGTGGAAGACTCTCAAACCAGTTACCAAGCTTTCCTGGAGTGAACATCCCAGCAAGTTTCCCGCTTTAGGGCAGAATACGAAATGTTCAGAGAAACTGCAAAAGACCTACGAGCTGCATGTCTGACTCTACAAGTCTCACCAAAAAGTCATGTTGAGTCATAAACTTTAACTTAAAAACTTAAATGTTTTTGACAGTACAATTCAAAAAGATAAGAACAAGCATGACTTAAAGGTTGCAGAGTAAAGCTTCCAAAGTTTCAACACAGCACGGTTCTCCTGAAACATGTCTCCAAGTGCAGATAAAGCACCAAATGCACAGTTGCACATACATCAAGCATCAACACAGCAAATCTGCACAGAGTCATCTGCATGAGTTGTTTTGCAGCCATAAAACCTAAAAGGTATTTACGTTAATTTTTTGCTAGTATGGTGGTTACAGTAAAGGACTGTTTTTTTGTTTTTTTTTTTTGCTTTCTTTTTTTGGGGTTTACTCTTTACAGAAGGAAAGCTTACAAAAGCCTCACTGAGCTTACAGGGAGCTTCCACAAAGCTACATCCTCATGTTGTTTAAAGCATTTCCTCTAGTATGTCTGCCCCAAATTCAAACCTGGGAGGCAATTTATAATATAAAACATAACAGAACTTGTTTTTTTTTTTTTTTTCCTGAAAAGACGTCTCAAAATCATCAGTCTTTGTACAAAACATACATTTACAGTGCTACACAGGATTCATAAAGGACAATACAAAGAGGATTAATGGACACTACATGGATCAATAAGTGTAAATGCCAAATAATTTAATTTAATCATGTGTCAACATCAGCTAAAAGAGCAGCAATCACTATAACCTCAAACAATAAAACACAGGAAATTGAGAAAAACTTGTGCTCAGAATCTTCCATTGTTGCTTCACATCTGTGTTAAAGGTCAGTGTTGTTAGAAATCTTCATACAAATAAGCACAAACACATACTGCCTCTGGGTTTAAAAGGGGAAACTTAACCGGTGTAGCACGTTTTTTCTCTGTTGGAGCTAATGCTTTGGGAAATGAAAAAAAAAGAACTGGTTCCCAGTTAGGCTTGGACAGTGCACTGGTACTGGAGTCAGACAAGATGCCAGCAGTACAACAGCAGCTGAAGTTTTGCTGAAATGAAGTCACGAAGTAGCACCATGATATCAATCTCAGTAGAAAATCTATGACAGACTGGCTGACAACAAGTTGCCACAGTCCAGCAAAAACCGGACCTCATGAGATGTCTGATTTTTTATAAAACCTCCAAACTGGAAGCACGTGTACTTTTTAACAATATAATAATAATAATTATTATATGAATGTTTATTCAATTGGTGGTTTAAATTGGTCATTGTCATGTGCTGACAAAAGGGTGGGGGTGGGGTGGCCACTCCCTTAACTCATCTGTCCTCTTGTTCATTTGATGCAGGACAACATCTGAACTAGATTTAGTCCATTTTGATTCAAACCACACATTCAAACCAACAATAAACTTGTTGTTATCTGAGTAGTGTTTTACTAATTATAGGAAAACGCTAATCAATACATTGTTGGATCAGACAAGCAGAGAAATCCTGGGGGGGAAAAGGCAACCAGAGTTTCATTTGTATCGCATCCTGTGTTGTTACACGTCCCTTTCACTGCAGAATGAATTATGAACAGCATGCAAGTGAAAGTCACACATAAAAATGTTGATTTGCTCTCCCTGGGGGAGAGGTTAAAACGCTGCACTTCTTTGTGCTTAACTAAGTTTTTTTTTCAGCCACTAAAAAAAAAGAAAGAAAAAATAAACAATTTGTGAACGATTTTGAGCTTTTTGATTTGTTTTGATTTGTGAGCTTAGTCACATTGATCTGTTGCATTTAAAACAACACACCTGCGTTGTCTCCATACAACAGCAGATAGTGGTTTTTAAGCAGCTAGCGCTGAGGGGCCCTTGAGCAAGGCGATGGATAACTAACCTGTCACAAAGGATTCACTGCTCAGCGACTGGGTGTGAATGAGGGCAGCTGTGTTAACCTGAGACAGGACTGTACAGGAAGACAGTGTGAATTCCTTCTTATATTTCCTAAAGCTAATCAAGTTTAAACTGGAAGGTTTGCCTCTGAAAAGAAGATTTCACCTTCATGTTTGGCTTGATATTTTTTCATCTTATGTATCTTAAATGTTACTGATGAAGGCATACGATAGTCCTTCTTGAATCAGTTCTGCTGCACATTTATTCATCCATCCATAATCTATACCGCCTTTTCCAATGAAGAATCTGAGTTGGAGTTGCAGTTGGAGTCTATCCCAGGTATCACTGGGCAACAGTCTTGGTACACCTCGGACATGTTGCCAGTCCATTGTAGGACCAATACAGAGACAAAACAACCAGTCACACACACATTCATTTCAAAGAACAATCTCGAATGATCAATCAACCTAACATGTCATACATTTGTTTAAATGGTGGGAGGAAGCAGGAGAACCTGGAGAGAACCCACACTGACATGGGGAGAACATACAAACTCCACATAGAAAGGCCCCTGTCTGAAGCAAGGCTCAAACCAGTGGTCTTTTTGCTGTGAAGCTGTAGTATGAACCCCCACGCCACCCATTCCATATTTACTTCCAGGTTAAAAGGAGATTTTCTTCTCTACTCTTGCTAGTTCATAGTGAAATATACAAACGTGGATCATTTATCTGCTTTACCGACAGGATTGTTATTGGATTAAACAGAATTGGAAAGTTACTTGCTCGGACTAGCCTTTAATGTCCCCTGAGATGACTGCCGGGATTGAGCTCGGATATTAATAAAACTGATTCGATTTTTGATTTGATTTAATGGAGCATAAAAATAAAACATGCTCACTTTTGCCAAGTCTGTTGCAAAACGCTGCAACAGGCAACCAGCGGGAAAACCGTGTCAATCACACTTTTCAAGCTTGAAAAAATGCAGTGAAGAGTGAAAAAGATACAAGTTTGATATAAATGTGCACCAAACCTCACCATCTGTTTGGTTAGTTACTTCTAGAAAACATCTACTGTGTCACATAAGTAACAATCACAGATTTGCAAAAGTCTCAGCAGATGAAGCAGAGAGAGCTCCTTGTGCTCGAGCTAATCAGACTGAAGTACAACTCAACATTGTTGGGACATTATGAGCGACAAAAATAAACAGAACAGGAGGGCTGTGTTAATGATGGAAAGACACATGAGTAGATTTGTGATTAAACCTCCATGAAACATGACCACAATATTAAAAGAATCCCCCACTATTCTCGAGATCAGAGATTGGTCCTACCTGGCTGTGTGGTGTAAGTGACCTTGTAGCTTTCAAACTCTCCTTTTGGTTCTTTCCATGACACATCCAGCTTGTTTGGGCTCTGCATTTTTGCACGGAATCTCCGTGGCGGCGAAACTAGACATAGAAGAAACCAAAGAAGTTACTTTACGCCCTTTTTTTTTTAAAACATTTGTAAATATTTGCAATAAAACCATAAAAGGGAAAAAACACACCATGCACCATCCATAACAGGTTAAAGCAGGGGTCTCCTACTCTGGTCCTCGAACAGCCCTGCAGGTTTTGGTGTTTCCCTGGTACAACACAGCTCTACAACTTGTCATCTTCTGCACCTGCTTCTAAATTAGCTATATATTTGGGCCAGGTGTGTTGTAATAGGGAAACACTAAAAACTTCAGGAGACCCCTGATTTAAAGGTTGTCATTAACTAGTCAATCAGACCATAACGGTGGGTGGAGTTCAAACTTTTTGTCGTTTAGCTTCCAAATTTAGACTTTTGATTAATGACATGTAATTTCCAAAAAGTTTTGATCCTGAGCAACACCTCACAGAGGATCTGCTCTCCTTTGGATTGTATTTCATTAGGTTGGCTCAAACAGTGAGCGGAAGACTCAAAATTCACTTGAACTCCCCCCCAGAGTTACGGTGGTGTAGAAGCAGTCCTTCCATCTGTGTTTAAACAGTTAATAAAAGGAGAAAAACAGAGAGAAACATTGTATCTGATCCAAGTGGAGGATACACAGAGAGATTAGCTTGCACAGATGTCACATTAAAAAGCCCAGAAGTCCCATTCTCCTCCTTTTCTTTGTCTTTCAGTCTACGGATAGGCGTGCATTGTGTTTGTCTCTGGTGTACGACAGGTCTCAGACTGTGCTCCACTTACCGTTTGCATCAAAGCAACACTCCTGCCTCTCATCCTGATTAGCAACTAGCTGCCTGGAGGCCTACCTTCCCTCTATCTTTCTCCAAAAATCATTTGCTTTCCCTGGCGTGCACACTATCACTCTCCATCTCCTCACCTGTCCCTGTGTCTTTCTTCATATGCATGATCCCTCCCTTTCCTGATCTCATTTTCTTTCCTGCCTTTGAGCCTTGAAATCTGTAATGTTTGAGAAGACGACAAAGAAAAGGAGCAAATGTGACTTCCTTTAAACTTTTCGGGAAAAAAGAACAAAAAGGTACCAAAGGGAAAGGCAATGGAATAGCACCTCAGCGCTATTCCTCTCCTGCCCGAAGCAGGAATACTTAGATGTACGTCACAGCGGGACTCGATCCAATGAGCAGAACAATTACCAAAACACTTTACAATGGCTTCCACCGGAGTAAAAACCTACTGAAAGGTCAACGACACTGTGGCAGAAGGTCTTTTCTTGTACGATTCATCATGTTTGTACACAGTGCTGCTGAGGTTTCATAAAGAAATAGGTTTAAACTCTGGAACGGAGCTATTGTAAAAGCACCACAATGGTAGCAACCACATTACCAGGGTCAACAACCACCCTATCATTTCCACACCAGCAGAACCAAATCCCACATAATAAATATGTATCAAAACGCAACACATTCCCCAGTTTACTTTAATTAACTCTGAAGAAAAATAATTTAAAAAAAGAGAAACCAAGGGGTGGAAAATAAGATATGAAATCCACAAACTAGTTTCTGTGTTTGTGTCTTCATTATGAGGTAAACAGTCTGCTGCTGCCAGCTTCTTTAAATACCTACACAGTAGCTCTGACGCTCCCAAGCGAGATACACAGGAGGTTTACAAGAATGGTTCACCCAAAACAACCAAACAGGAAGGAAAAATGCACCTTTTGGGATTATTTCTGAAGGCTGCTATCTGTTTGGATCAAAATGTGCACATGTTCTCTGCAGATAGAACATGTAAACAAAAAGTCAAAGGCTTGAACATCCACTGGTTGTCTCTTGGAAAGATAAACAGCTACAGAAGCCTTAAAAGAAATGTTACATTTTCAGAATTTTTAATTATTTAAACATGTTTGGGGCTCATATTCAAAAACTGTGAGATTTATTTTCATTATATTTTTACCATTTTGCTATTCTAAAAATCATTCAGGGTTTTTTTCAGGTGTTATTTTATTGTTTGTTAGAATTTTGTTATTCTATTTTATTATTTATTTGTTTGTTTGTTTTTTTTTTATTTTTTTGTGCTTTTTAAGCATCTCTCCAAGGACATTGAATAAATAATGGTCAGCTCTATTTAACAGATGAGTTGTTTTTATCTAAATTGATGATAACTAGAGGAAACAGCCCTGCCATGCAGGTATGAGGATTTTATTCGCTCTCTATAGTGTTCATGATAACTACAGCATTTAAATAGGAAGAATGACATTCATGACAATGCAAGCAGAATTTAAACCTCAATCTTGCTCTGAGTGAAACCAACAAAGAATTGACTTACTTTCCTTGTAACAACACAACTATTAAAATGCTGTGTATGTAAATGTAAATATGTAAACTGTGCTACAGAAAGAGTGAATTTTACCCCCAAACATAATCTTTCTAACTCTGTTAAACACAGTTTTTATGACAGAAAATGAAGTTTTTTTTTTTGTTTTGTTTTTTTTTTTTTTTTTTTTTTTTTTTTTTTTTTTTTCCCGGGGTGGAAGGGGTGGTTGGTTTTGTCTCACACCCCCAAAAAATCTTTTATTTGGTTCCCCTCAACGCCACCTAAACTTCATCCTTTCCTCCTATGAGAACTTTGGGATATGTAAATGATAGACCTGAAAGTTGCATCTGCTCCAGTGTGAAAACTCCTACAAGTTGAACTTCCTCTGTGGAAGCGAAGCTGTACTTAGCTTTAGCTGACTTTACACAGTACATTAGATTCCCATGGTGAATAAGAGTTCGCAGTCAGGGTCAGCTGAGCTTAGAGTATAAAC
The DNA here is from genome assembly GCA_037177515.1 of Pseudomugil tenellus. Classification (NCBI taxonomy): domain Eukaryota; kingdom Metazoa; phylum Chordata; class Actinopteri; order Atheriniformes; family Pseudomugilidae; genus Pseudomugil; species Pseudomugil tenellus. The sequence continues at coordinate 20,807,308 of JBAMHX010000019.1, forward strand.
AGGAAGTGTTTCGTAAAATATCAAACACATTGGAGTGAGCTAGAGAGTAGCAAAGCCTTTCATATGTGTGGGATAATCTTCAAACACCTTTCTGCATAGGAGCAGTGGCGCCTAGATTCAAACACCGTCACGAGGTGTACCTAAAGGCATGATTGTATAAACACAGGAGGGAACGTCTTTAAAAAAAGGTTTATGTCCTGCACTTTCATTTCAAGGCTTTCATAGACAGCTTTACTAACATGAAGTTAGTGATGTTCTTTAGTCGTTCTGCTATTCTTCATCCTCCACAACCAGTTATTAAGTCAAACTGATAATGTCATCACTGCAAACCTTCGCAGTGTTTTGAGTGAACCATCTCTTTGTGCATGTGATTACAGAAAAGCCCTCGTGTAGGTACGCAAAGAAAGTCAGGTTCAGCACAGAGAGGATAACCCGGATTTTAATGGAAAGAACATGAAGTCGGCAAATTCAACAGCAAGCAGATATATTTATGTAGAATACAAACACATAAGGAATACTGTACCGATAATCTCACCAACCTGGGGATGAGAATGAGGACTGCATGGGATTTTCGGCTCAGGGTTTAGCTCTCTGTCTCGGAAAACAAAGGACACTCTCATCTGAAGAGAGCGGCTTAAATCCCCAAAGATTTGAGACGCAGATTTTGCACCTCTGTATTTGTGGTTGCGTGTTTTTTTCCTGTGTGAGCGCATTCACATCTCCATGTATGTACATAAAATATGCACGTTTCTCCACATCTGGAAGCAAGCATGTTCTGAAGTTTACAGACACGAAAAGGAAAAATCTCACGCTTTGATGATTGCTTTTTTTTTTTTGCAGGGATGTTTTTCTTTTCGCCATCTTAGATGCTTGCCAGTTCCTTTGCAGCACCACACACACACACACACACACGCACACAGACACATTGTGAGATTGGTAGCTCGGAAATTGCATTCACACTCAGAGACAAGTATTGAATGGTGTGCAAATAGACTGGTGTAGACAAAAGGTCTTGCCGGCAGAGATGGGAACTTAATTCTCATTTATTTTTCATGGAGGATCTTGTGCAAACAGCAGGGCAGATGTGTCCGTCACACCCAACACGAGCTTTACAAATGTGCACAGTTTTGAAAACACTTTAAATGAAGTGCGAGACCAGATGGGATCAGGTGGGGAGGGAGAATAAGAGAGATGACAAAACTGAGCTGAGCAGAGAAAACAAGAAAACACATCCGTGAGTGCAAATTGTTAACACAACTGTTCTATAATGACTCCATGATCTATGTTGTTGTTGGCTCTTTTAAAGATGCTACACTCATAAATAATTGTCATAGAATAGTATATCTACTTCACTGCATCCCCCCTACACACCTGATGCACAGAGAATAGCAAACAGCGCAACAGATGAGCTACATTTTGCTCATTTTCTGTCAGGAAACAGTTTAAAGAAGATCATGTTGGACTTATGTGGAAATTTCAGATGCTTTAATTAAAACGTGAAAAAATGATGAAAAAAATAATTTTGCTGACATTTGACCACATTCCCTTTAGTTTTTTTCCCTCCAGGTGCCTGTACCTGTAAATACTTCCTCCCTTATTTCTACAGGCAAGGCAAACATGTCACAAAGTCTGCACCGAGCTGCTGGAGTCACTCCTTCACCTTTGAAAAAGGGGATTTTGTGACAGGTTGGGAGTTTGAGTAATTTAAGACAGACTAAGTAATTAGTTAACAGCCTGTCCTCACTCATGGCACAGAGAGACAGACTGAACAACAGCAGATTGGAATAATGATGATGTTTATTTCTGCTTACTATGTTTCTGCTCTAAGCCGATCGGACTCGTCTGAAAAGAACGAGCAAAAGGAGGAGTTTCTGAGTAGAAACTCTGCATGTTGCTCCTAAGTCTTCATTTCCTCCTGGGTCACTGCTGTAGCCTGGGTTAGGAATGTTCCGGTTGCTTTCACTTTCCAGGCCAGAGCAGATCAGCTGTCTGTGTGGAGACAGACTTATTCTGTTGCTAAAGTTTACTGGGCCAATAATTTGTGCAGGCTGTGCCAGATCTTTTCAAACAGAAACAGGCTGTTTTTTATATGTTTCATTTCAAAATGTCCTTCTATGTGGAAAAAAACTTAGTAACAGGTGTCATGTTCTTCTAAATAATGAGAAAGCTCAGCTTTTCTGGGTCCAAAATTCTCCAGATCAGCCCAAAAATGACAAAAAAAAAGAAGAAATTGTCTTTTTTTTTTCTTTAATCTCCACTGATGATGTAATCTTCGCAGGTGTATTTGCTATGAAGCTTTCTTCCCATTTGACATGTGACACAATGATATTAAAGCTTGCATTATAAATGGACATACGCTGCTGCAGCAGCTTCGCAGCCAATCAGAACACAGAACACAAGGGTCAGCTGACGGACACAGACGCAGCAGTAACCACAGTCTGAAAGCAGCTAGTGGGACAAAAGTTGTCCAATTATATCACAAGAAAACCTCTCACACCCCTGATTTGCTTTTACGGCATGGAAGAGTGTCACATCTTTGCCGCATGCTTCTGGAAACTGGAAAAGAGCAATATCAAACATGACAAGTGCCTGTGCAGCGAATAAATGCTATTTGTCTTCTGTCTTTTTTTGAAGTTAATACTGAATCGCGTACAAAACTTTATCCAACATCCATGATTCTGATAACGATGCAAAGCACGTTTAGCTAATTAAAGATGCATCTGGAATACCAATCTATCATTTGCATTCCAGGAGAAAAGGTTTAAAAGTTTGTTATGATAATGATATTAAGGAGACTAATCAGATGATAAGTGAAGTTATGTAATAGATCAAATAAAGTTTAATGGACTTAAAAAAAGGTGAAAGACAGTTGAAGCTCACCGACTGACAAGGAGAAATGAAGAAAAGCATAATTAGATGAGCTGATCTTAAGTGATAATAAAACACATTTTGAGTCAGAGTTGCACACATCTGTAATTACAAGTCACTGTCAGAATAGCTCAACAGGTTCAACAGGTTGTTAAGATTAATTACAGAGGTGAAAGAATGCGCCATGGCAAACCTGCGTGTCGAACAAACACAACGTTTTATCACACCTTTTCCCTTTGGTGGGAAAATGAAGATAAAACGCTCACTGGAAAGGCAAATCAAACAGCAATAAATACTTCAGACAAGTCAGTTTGAAGCGAAGCTGCACATCAAACATGTTGCAGTGAAATTCAGGCATGAAACCTGCTGAGTGAAAGCTGAATGCAGGTGATTCGTGCATTTCACAAGCAGGGCCGACCAGACGTTTACCAAGCTTTGGTAAAAGCTTGGTAAATCAAATCTTTACTAATTGAAGGATTTCTAGTTCAGATTGGCATAATTATTTCCTTATGAGTCATTGTGAAGTTTAGGCCTTGTTCAGTGCTGACAGACAAAAGCAAATCCCTGGTTAACGTTGTTTTTGATAGAGACACTGCAACACTAATGTTGGAAACATATCAGGAAATCGCTTCGTCTTTGCAGCTCTAAACCTTGTTCAGGTATTCTGGCTTTCTTTCCTTTCTCTGCTGGTACTTTTATGAAAAAAACAGCTTAGTCAGATCCAGTCCTGCGTGGTAAAACCCCCCTTTTGGCCTTGCTGACCCGCTAGTGGCGAGCAGGCCAACAGAGGTACTTACCTTGACCTTGTGCTGAGTGAGGGAACACAGTGATGAGAACAAAGCCCAGCAGGCAGAGAGACAGTCTGACTGAGAACTCCATCCTGACACCACAGACCTGAGTGGAAGAAGATTAGAAGAACAAGGTAGAAAACAGGAGAAAAAAAAAACATTAGAGAAGGTATGTGAGGCTGGAAGTCTCCACATGGTACCCCAAAGCTTCCTATTATAGCTCATGTTAAAATCAGACAATTTATTAAGGGCAGGCATTTTTAAATGTAATGCAAACCCAACTATCACCTAAATAATGCAGAAAAATGTGAAGGTAGAAGCTTCAGGAAGTTGCATAAATGGTGGAGCGTTTCCATTGCAGTGTATTGGTTGTCACAGAAGCCCCACCTAACAGGCAGCATCACACAACCTTCTACATTACACCAATACGAGCCATAAATTAAACCACTAAAGTGTGAAAAATAATACCAACTTTAAACAATATATCACTTTTATGATAGTAAAATGTGTAATGAATATTGTTGTCTTTTAAAATAAGTTTAAAGCTACTTAAAATAATCCTTCTTAGTCAAAAGTACCTTTTCTTCACCACATCTTCAAAGCTGTGTCCTATTTAGCTTTCAGTTTTTAATTTAAATGCAAATAACTGTTTGAATCTGAAAGAGGACTTCACACAATCAAAGTTTAGTTGCAAGAAAGCATATTAGATTTATCAATTTATAGAACTCATGGAGGAAAAAAATAAGTATTCAGTCTGTGTCCGTTCTTGGTTCTCTCGACCGAGTTCCAACTAAATCAAGTGGAAAAAGGAGCATCTGCTGGAGCGAAGCAAGAGTCGTAAAAATGATGAAATTCTGCTCCAAGGACACGAGTCCAAACCTCACAAGTGAAAAGTGGGTTTTGGGAGTTGGAAAAGTCCACAGAGTTTAAGTTTTACATTTATTTCCTTTAAAGAAAATCCATGAGATGAAGTGAGCAGGTGAGTTGGCATGGTGTGAGCCACGGGCAAGTCTTTCAAGCTCCATCAAGCAGGAAACGGATTACTGCAGGGGGTAAACATGCAGCATTAAACACACCTTTATCTGGAAATGATCTCTTTCTGCTCATTTATCAGACTAACAAATCACGAGACAGCGACAAAAACACAGACTTTTATTTGGAAATGAGCATCTGACCTCAGTCAGAGGACTTTGCAGCTGCCGTTACAGCCAACTTCTAATGCCAGGCAATTTGCAAGAACTGATGAGCTGCCTATTATCCCACATCTGGCAGCTTTTAGCACATCAGCATTAGGAGAACAGTGCGCGAGCTGATGAAAACACAGCATGGATATCTGGTCAGAGCAGCCCTGCTTCCACTGAGGAGAAATGACAACTGGATGAATGACTCGTGTCGTGAACTTCCATAGTTTATTCTTTCAACAAGCGTTGCAGCACCGATCTTTACGGACTGTCCTTGAATCTACCAGATCAATCAGTCTCTTTAAAATGTGTATTGCAAACATATCGAATTATCTCTTATCATGGAATCAAAGCTAAGACGTTGCAGTAATCACATTGCTATCAAAACATTTTTATTTGTTTCAGGTATATAAAAGGAGCAGAAGTTTCCCTTAATTGAAACGAGCACAGGTGAGATCCGCGCGTGCAGCCACTGAACTGTGGGGTGGACCAAACAGATCAATTCTAATAATGATAATGATAAATGTTGGCGGATTTAAAAGCTGCTTGTGGAAATTTAGGTTCAGTGCAAATAAAAAGGCTGCTTTACCTGCTCAGATCATATGTTTCCAGGTTTCCCCCGAACCGCTCAATGACAGCCGCGTCAGTCCCAAAGCGACCCTCCGCGCTCCAACTCTCTGCTCGCGACCTGGAGGAAAGCTGGACTGAGTCAAATACACAACTTCCGGTTGGTATTTTCCAAATAAAAGCCCAGTTTATGTAGCTCTGTGGCTCCTCCTGCATCAGCACATCCATCCAGTTTGTCAAAGGAGAAGTAGGTAAGATGTAAAGTGGTTTGAGAAAACATTTAGCATTTTGTAGTATTTAATGAGAAAATATAAACATACTTTTCAAAAATTGTTGTGTTTATTTATGGAAACCTGTATTATTCATAATTAAATAAATAAAAACAACATTAAATAAATAAATACCACATTTTGAAATAAATATACGACAATGAAATCATGAAATAAGGCTACTTTGTGTTTTTATTTCATAATAACCTTTTCCACAATGGTGTATTTATTTCATAATGCCATTTTCCACAGAGGTGTATTTATTTCATAATGAATTACTCTGCCAATCAAAGCCGATAAGGCGGAACCAGTAAAGTGATTGGCTGCTCATTTACTAAGGCATAAGCAGCTGCACTTGCTGTATCGATTGAAACATACAGATTAAATACAAAGCGGGATTAACTCAGCCTAAACTTATCTCCGTTCTCCGGATTGACTCAGCGAAACATTGAGGAACTGGGATAAATTATACAACGAAGCTGGTCATCAACTCACTAACTTAACCCAGACCTTTCCATGGAGATCGATGTGCATTCACATACAAGAGGTGGCGCTCGGAGATTCTGAATTACAGTCTGTGGTTCTGACCAAACACAAACATGGACAAATCCAGAGCAGCGTATTTGACCCTGGATGAGCAGACTATAATTCTCAAAAAACAGAGGAATTAAAAATATAATTTGGGCAAAAACAACACTGTTGCTGCAGTAAAAGCAGGAAGTAATGCTGGCAGAAAATAGCAACTCTGTTAATGCGGACATTCGCCAGATCATCTGATATTAATTAATTGGACAATATAAACTGGCAGCAGTCACTGTTTTACAGTACAAACATTACTGGGAATTACATCCCCTGTAGAGACCAACAACATAAATTTGAAGTGTTTGCTGCTTTTTTCCTGCTGTTATTGTGACACATCCTGGTTGTGGTAAACATTTATAGAGTTTATCTGAACTGATCATCTGCAAAAACATATACCCTCAAATCAGAATAAAATAACTGATTAAGAAATAAATAAAATAAACTTAAAAAAAAAATAAATAAGCACTAAGTTTCCCTTTCTTATTGGTCTTTATGTTTCTATTTTAAATTTCGTCATGTGAATATTCACTTTAAATTTGAAAGTAAATGGGACCCACTTCCTGTCATGCTCGTGCTCATTTCAGCGAGCCATACTGAGCACTTTCCTCTCAGTTGAGTCTTGCAGCGGACTGATGGGTGTTTCCCGCTTCACTCACCATCCACCCCTGCAGCTATTCATTCTTCTTTCCCTGTTTAATGCAAGGCGAGGCAGCAGAAAAATGCATTTAAGCGGCTGCAGGATCATAATATGTATTCCTGACACCTCTGGCTATATGTGCTCTTAGACTCTTCTGAGACTCTTTCTGTCAGTTCTGGGCAGGTGGCTTGTTGTAAATCTAACATTTAAGGATTATAGAAGAAAAATTGAATCACTAACATATAATTGTTGCTAGTTTGATCTCAAGTTTCACATACAGAGTTTAAAGGAGCGGTGCAGACTGGAAGCACATCACTGGTGATTTAAAGCTGTCAAAGCAAATGTTTAATTTCTACTTTTGTGAGGTGTTTCCCATTTCAAACCTTAATTTGAGTTAAAATACAGCATAAAAGTCAGAGTAAGTCACTTTTTCTCAGTGAGGTTCACCATAGCTTGCTTTCATTATAGTGTGGCATTCACCATTATTACAGGGCTTAAATTCCTTTAGATATTATCCAGCAGCAGAGTAGCGACCACACAGATGCAGCTCTGGATGTGCAGGTGCCCTTATCTTTGAGATAGCACAGTCTTGAATGAATAATGGGCCTCTGTCTGCAGAGGGTGAGGGTTAAGTCTCTGTGTGCCTCAGTCATTATGGGTTTGTTTGCTGAGCATGTAGTCTTTAACAGGAGGAACTGAGGTCTCTCTAGTCTCCTGCATTATCATAATCATAAATATTAAACACTAAAATCCTGAGTGTTCCCCGTAGACGTTGCATTTCACGGCTCGCCAAACTGCAGCTTGGATAAAAATGTCTTTCTGAAGTTTTTTTTCCACTTGAAGATCGTGTCCAAACTGTATATTCGGAGCTGACATGAGGTCAATTTAACCCCACAGTGCCATCACTGCAGGGGCAGATGTTGTGAAGTCTGGGCTGTAAAACTGCAAATTCTTTAATAAAGCAGTTTGAACCGCTGACATTGAAAAAGTTTGTATTTGTATTTTTAAACTTTTTTTTTCCAATTTATTCAAATGAAATTTTTGATTAAAACATGTACAAAAAGAAAAGAAAAACAAATAAGCTTGGCAGACTTTGCAGCTGCTGCTATTGAAGCAACTCAATTATAATAACAAATCTCAAAGTCTGTCTCCAAACTTAGTAGCGTGCTCTTCTTTATTTCAAATAAAGCAATTGTGCTTTGGAAAAAAAATCACTTTTCATGCCAACATTCTGCCTGACAGCAGACGTGCATTGTTAATGCTCCCCATCTGCAATGACAACCCACGAGCCGGGGCTTTTATTACTCTACTGCCAGCAAACAGGACAACCAAGATACAAATGAGCTCAAGTGATATTTCTTCTCCAGCTGAAAGTGAAGATATGAGCCGCCTCACAGATACAGCTGCACATCATGCTCGGATTGGGAAAGTAAATAATGATGCTGTGTGGCCACTGAATGGAGATATGTTTACATGTAGGAAAAAGAAAATAACAAGGCAAGTACCAGCGTGAGTATTTAATATCTTAATCTTACAAAACATTCATTTGACCCTATATTTGCAAGAAATGTTGTCTTTAGCACAAAATCACAAAAAAGAGTAAAAAAAAAACATGGATAACATGAATAAATCTAATTCATTTACTGATGCTACTATCTGATTGCAAATCCTTCGCTAATAATAACTGTCAGCTTGTTACTGACTGAAGCAGTAACAAGCTTCTGTTTTCTACTTGTCTTTTTTTAGTTTGTTGTAATACTTATTTCAGTTTGAAACAGTCCATCCTTCCCTCTTCTGGGGATATTTTGTGTTCTTGGAAATGTTTTTGGGATCATGTTGAGAGATTGAAGACGTTCGCCTCATTTCCCACTGTGCACATTTAGGCTCAGGCTGAACTAAAGCACCTCTAAAACCTGGTTGGATGCTCCATAAAGGCTGGTGTGCAAAGTAAAATAAACATTTGTTCTATAAATCAAAAACAAACATGAAAGCCTGGTGAGTGAAATTTGTTTTACTCTGTCATTTTCTAGAAGCATCTCAATGATTTTTTTCTGCTGACAGAATAAAAATGACATAAGTAATTTGTTGGTGTTTCATGATAGAAGCATTTGTAATGGTCTCAGACATCTCTCACCATCACTAAACTTAAATGGAAACAATCAGCCACTTATTTATGCAGTAAAAATGTAATCCATTGTATATTGTTTTTTGTATCGTTCTGTTTAATCCAGGTTCAATTTGTTATCATGTATTAACTTTATTATACTCATTCATGATGTTCAGAAATTTCTGTCATGTTCGAATACTGAATAAGCAAGAAAAGAATGAATGGATGACTTATACCTTTAGTTTTCTTCTTTACTGCATTTTTAATACAATAAATGATGACAAAGACAGAGCTGAAATTTGGGGTCATATGACCGTATTTAAATGATGGTTGAAAAACCATGCACTATTTTTGTTGCAGTTAAATTTGTCATTTAAAACATTAAATGCAAAAACTGGCACCAAAAATCCATTTTTGTTTGTTATTCTTTCAAATGAGCAACAATCACAACATATTAATACAGATTTTTTATATCATTGTATCCAGAATTATCTAGTTTTGTGTGATTAATATATCCCAGAACTTTGGGTGTCGGGGATGTTAGGGTTTCACCCAAACCGCCATCACCGCCACGTCTGTCGTATCCGCTGCCAGATATCCTTTGTGTGAGTGCAATAACTCGAACCATCTTGACAATTGAATTTTGATACTCCGTATACCTGTTTATGTTATGTCTGGAACAGCTGAACTTTAAAGAGTTTTCATGGAAGAATGGCAGCAGAGTGAGGGGCGAGTAAGGAGCGAGTTAGGGGCGATTTAGGGGCGAATAAGGGGTGAGTAAAGGGCGAGTGAGGAACGAGTAAAGGGTGAGTAAGGGGCGAGTAAGAAACGAGTAAGGGGCGAGTAAAGGGCGAATAATGGGTGAGTTAGGGGCGAATAAGGGGCGTGTAAAGGGCGAGTGAGGAACGAGTAAAGGGCGAATAAGGGGCGAGTAAGAAACGAGTAAGGGGTGAGTAAGGGGTGAGTGAGGGGTGCAGGTGGTTCATGTGACCATGTTATGTATTAAAACTTATTATATATGTTTTCTTTGCTCTTTTATTTGTATTAATCAACTAATTTTTCAGCATGCACATAATCTAGTCAACCAAACTGGAACCACCAGAGCTGACTCACAGCCCTGCTTCTCATTTCAGTTGTTTTCTGTGGATTCTTGTTCTTCTCGTTAGCTCTTTAAGATTCAAAACACAGTCACTTGTTTACCTTCTATTTATCCAGCCGTCCAGCTCAATCACAACACGATGAGTTGATCTCGGCGTTGATGTTGCAGCAACCAAAATGCTGAATGAAATGCTGCTTTACAGCTACGACTGCAGTGCTTTGCATGATTTTATTACTGTCATGATGAGCTGTCATCTCTAAGGCCATGTTTGAATAGTAGGCTTGAAACATGTTTGTTTTCACCATCTTCAACTTAAATGTTTTGTCTTTTAGGCATCAACCTGCTTTTTATGAATCTGTATCTTATTATATTCTATTTTAAATCTGCATAAAATTTACAGCATACTTGACTTTTCTGACCACAGCTCAACGCAGTCCTGCAAAATATTCCTCTCCTGAATTGGATTATGATGTCTCAGCGTTGTCAAGGCTTAAAAACCCTCCTTTCACCTTTCCCTGTCCTTTCATTTGCATCTCCTCTTCATTATAACAGTGAATTTATTAAGCAAAGTCAATAATAGATCAAAGCATAAAAAGAACCCAGATTAAAAAGCATCACAACTCCATTATGCCAATCATAGGATCACATACATAC
>JBAMHX010000019.1:20846189-20856192 GCA_037177515.1 Pseudomugil tenellus
AAGTGTGATTCCTCTAGCCAGTAAAATGCTGGGAAGTGTGGTTCCTCTAGTCAGTAAAATATTGGGAAGTGTGGTTCTTCTAGCCAGTGAAATGTTGGGAAGTGTGGTTCCTCTAGCCAGTGAAATGTTGGGAAGTGATGTTCCTCTAGCCAGTGAAATATTGGGAAGTGTGGTTCCTCTAGCCAGTAAAATGCTGGGAAGTGTGGTTCCTCTAGCCAGTAAAATGCTGGGAAGTGTGATTCCTCTAGCCAGTGAAATGTTGGGAAGTGTGGTTCCTCTAGCCAGTGAAATGTTGGGAAGTGTGGTTCTTCTAGCCAGTGAAATGTTGGGAAGTGTGGTTCCTCTACCCAGTAAAATGCTGGGAAGTGTGGTTCCTCTACCCAGTAAAATGTTGGGAAGTGTGATTCCTCTAGCCAGTAAAATGTTGGGATGTGTAGTTCCTATGCCCAGTAAAATGTTGGAAAGTGTGATTCCTCTAGTCAGTAAAATGTTGGGAAGTGTGGTTCTTCTAGCCAGTGAAATGTTGGGAAGTGTGGTTCCTCTACCCAGTAAAATGTTGGGAAGTGTGGTTCTTCTAGCCAGTGAAATGTTGGGAAGTGTGGTTCCTTTACCCAGTAAAATGTTGGGAAGTGTGGTCCCTCTACCCAGTAAAATATTGGGAAGTGTGGTTCTTCTAGCCAGTGAAATGTTGGGAAGTGTGGTCCCTCTACCCAGTAAAATGTTGGAAAGTGTGATTCCTCTAGTCAGTAAAATATTGGGAAGTGTGGTTCTTCTAGCCAGTGAAATGTTGGGAAGTGTGATTCCTCTACCCAGTAAAATGCTGGGAAGTGTGATTCCTCTACCCAGTAAAATGCTGGGAAGTGTGATTCCTCTACCCAGTAAAATGTTGGAAAGTGTGATTCCTCTAGTCAGTAAAATATTGGGAAGTGTGGTTCTTCTAGCCAGTGAAATGTTGGGAAGTGTGGTCCCTCTACCCAGTAAAATGCTGGGAAGTGTGGTCCCTCTACCCAGTAAAATGTTGGAAAGTGTGATTCCTCTAGTCAGTAAAATATTGGGAAGTGTGGTTCCTCTAGCCAGTAAAATGCTGGGAAGTGTGATTCCTCTAGCCAGTAAAATGCTGGGAAGTGTGGTTCCTCTAGTCAGTGTGAGAATGTAGCTCAGCAGGTAGAGCAGTTCTCTGCAAACTTGAAAGTTGTTGCAGAAATGAAGCTACTGGATGTGAACCATCCATCTCATATTTGACGGTTAGAAAGTCATGTATTGCTACTTTACTATGTTAAAAGTAAAAAAAAATATATCAATTTCAGAATTTAAGATATGAGAATTGCATTTCTTTGTTCCATAATAATATTTTTGAAAGCGATTATATCTGAATTGGTTTTGCTTTATCTTAAAATATGAATGTTTTTATTTTTACCAACATCATATAATCCAGGATATATTTATAAGGAAGTTTTTATACTAATGTGACTTGACGAAAAACTAGTCTAAATCACTGCTAAAATTCTTTAAATATTTTGATTTGAGTGCTGGTTGAACCCACTGACCTAAAAAAGAGATGGAAGCAAAAAAACTCACTCCGCTTCAGCTCTTCCACAATCACCTTTCATGGTGGCCTTTTGACTCCTGACCCTTTTGGTGAGACATGACCATGAACATGTGGACAAAGTGGACAAAGTCAAAACTTTTCCTATTTATACAGACAATTCCAACGAATGGTTGTTCGATAAGATGCTGAGGTTCTGCTTTGTGCTGCCGCTGAGCAGAATGATTAAAAGTCAACAGCGAGCGCTGCAAAAAGAAAAAAAATAAATAATGTCTTTGATTTTGTGCAGGTAGTGGTTGTATTTTGCCTGTGGGGTACAGATGTCAGCAGAGCATACGTGTTTCAAGCCAGCCGACCAGTAGAAGGAGGAGACAACCCACCTCCTCAAACTAAAGGTGAGGACACATGTTTGGTTTTTCTATGTTGGGATTTTCTTTGGTTTATTCATTATACTCTGTTATAATGATTAGTATGATGTTTCAAGGTTTGAATATTGTTTTTTTTTAATTATTTTATCAGTGTTCATTTTGTTATTTATTTTGTTTTAGCACTTAAGTAATTTTAAAAAAGAGAGAAAAAAAAGCATCATAATTTTATGATATAATGTAAATAACATGTGCATGGGAGCAGGAGAAGCCAGTAGGCTTATGACAACACAGCACCCAAGTGAAATAAATAATTACATCAGAAACCATTTACAAAATGTAATGTTTGTAAAAAGTGTGCTTATTCTTCTACTTTTCTTTGCTCCTGTGTGTTAACTATAAAACAGTTTTCAGCCACACAAACTTTAAAAATCAGAGCAAAGTTTAAAGAAAGCAAAATTGAACCATAATTTACACACAGATTAACAACATAAACACACAATGAAACGGTCCTTAGTGAAAGTTTGCACCCCCATCAGCTTGCTACGACATGTTCAAAGTCATGAAAACACACAAAAACAATCAATTCCAGTTAACTCTGATTTAGTCAGGGTGAGAACTCAGCCATTACCTTCTGTTTCAGCTTATTTTTACACACTGATCATGTTATATAAGAGTCTACATGAGATACAAATGTCTGTTCCATAGTTTAGCTCTAAGGCATCTAATCACCTGGGGATCACAAAATGTTTTATTTTATGCAGGGGTGCCCAGATCCAGTCCTAAAGATCTACCATCGGACAACTTTTATATTTTATATTTATCCAGCGCACTTTAATAAAATGCATGAATTCTTTGTTCTTCATGTCGCCCAGCTCTATGAAGCCATGGTAACGAGTCAATCATTTGGTTCAGCTGTGTTTGGGGAAACCTAAAAGTTGCAGGATGAAGATCTCGAGGACTGAACTTGACCTTAATTTAATGGAAGATGCTGATGTCATTTTGCCGCTTGCGCACTAGAATAACAGTGGGATTTGTAATTAAGCCTTTAAAGCCAAATTTAAAACAGCTGGACAGGAAACCAGTATGGTTTACAACAGGCTTCTGATAAGTTTCTACCATAAAGTGATGCAACATGTCACACAAACTGTATGTAGCAACAAAGATATGTTTGGCTTTACAGGGTAAATTGTAAAAAAGATGATTACATTGGAATTGCCAGTCTAACTACTAACATGCAGCTTAAATGGATATAAAAAAAAAAAAAAAAGTTTTAATAAAAAACACAGGTGAATTTGGGGCACCAAGTTTGGAAAGAGTTGCTTTCCACATAAATGTTTGTTGAATAAAAATTTAGTTTAGCTAGGAAGTAAAGACACTTCCATATACAATATTATACAGTTATTTGATTTGATGAGGATAAATAAATAGCTTTAAGAGACAATAACAATGTACTAGATTTTTTATTTTGCTTGTGATTTTAATTATGTTTTGAAGACATGTTTAACCTTTTCTTCCAACACACTTGTTATTACTTCATTATACTTGTTTATTTCTAGGAAATAATAATAAACTAGACTTTTTAACATTTATTGACAGTGGGGTGCATTGTAGTGTGAATAGCATGAATTAACATCAGGAAGGGTTCCCAGCAAACTGAACAGGACTGGAAGTTTACAGCAACACTTTGCAATGAAATATGCGACACATCACCGAAATCCCAATGTTACCCTAAAAGTCCAAGAATCAAAGATTTTTTCATTTACAGTTGCATTTTTTATGTTGTTTATTTTTCTTTAGGAGAAAATGAACCATCTGATTCAGTTATGGATTGAAGAGACTGTTTCATACTGATGGCAGCCATCTTGGTTGTTTACTGGGACTCCTTCCCATCATAGGATGTTTGAATTAGTTGAAGCCAGAAAGATTCTGCCAGAGTACAACATATTATGTGACTATAAAGGAAAAAGATGACTTTGCAATAAGCTGAAATATATAGTTGCAGCAGATTGAGAACACTTGAGTCTCTGCTTGTCTGAACTGTACTGTGTTAAAACCTTATTTTGTTCTGATTCACGTTATCAGAGGCAGACTGCAGAGATCATCCTCACATATTGATAGGGATGCAGAGGTGCAGTTCCAACATTTTAAAAGGATTTTTATTGTCATCCTCAGTTTTTTATAGTTATTCTGAATACGTGCCATTTTCCTTTCTTCCTCACCAGGAAAACACCCTGATATTTACATTTAGAAAGTGTTTAATTTACTCTGATTCCAAAAGAATTCAATAGGCTCAGTGTTTAAAGAGATGCAATCATTTCATAATGGGTATGCAAGTATTCAAGCCAACGGTTTAACCCTTATAGTACTACAGGGCCCTAAAGTGACGGCACGGCACATGTGTATTTCAGAGTACTGTAACTCCTTTCTACTTTGTGCAATATTCATCATTCCTCCCGCCCCTGTTTTAATGAAAATAATATTATTTTGGTGCTAAAGGGGTTGAAAATAGTTAGAGGACTCAAAGGTTAAGGGCAATTCAAGGTTTCTGTGTTGCTCGTCTTACTCACTAAATCTCTAGTATACTGTATACATTTTGGTATCCTCATCAGTACTTTGCAAGATTGATCAGGTGACTCTGCATTCACTATACACTGGCCTCAAAAGTTCCCTGCCTAACAAGACTTATTGGACTCAATGTTTTGTAATACCATTTCATATGAAAATATATGGTTAAAATTATAAAGTGCATCAATATCATCATAATATTCAGACATTTTGTACACATTTACTCCAACTTTATGTGCATAATAGTTTCTGTTTCAATGATTTATTAAAATCGTGCAGCTGAAAATGGAACATTTTCAACTGGTGAGTCTGAAAATCTACATGGATCTGCTTTTGGTCTCAGTTTACAGTGTGAAAAACAACAGTGGGAAATGAGGCAGGTCTTTATAGCTTACCAAATAACATTCAGAATATAGACAACAGCGTAAAAAGCCATCGCTAGGAGTTCTCCAAATCCTATGATTCATTAAAAAACTTAGTTGACTTTGTTGAGCTCACATGTCTCCTTGACTCCTTGTCCATGTGACCTTGGAATGAGCACTTTTAGCAATTACTGAAGTAATGCAGTTGTACCTCCCAGTTAAGGACCATGAGTAAGACTGGACTTACTCATATACACATGAATATACATATACACTAGAATTTCAACATTCCCAGAAGTCATACAATGAAACGGTCCTCGGTGAAAGCCAGCATCCCCTCAGCTTGGATAGCTGTACCTCCAGTACAGTTTGCTTTCCCACCTGTCTGATCTGATGTGGTGTGAGCCAGTTTGGGTCTGACATCACTATGACATCATCATAAGAAGTGAACACAAATGGAACACAAGAGAATTTTTAAAAAAAATTTTAATATTGTACATTAACCGTTAATTATTAAACAGTAACTTTTAACCAAATACAGCAAATTAACAAAATATATAATTAATTCAGTAGACTAAATTATTTGTCACAAAATCAGCTTATTTTATTCAAGTAGATATTTTTTCCCATAATTTCAGTTTGGTCATGTAACAAGTCTTTTTTCAGTGTAGCACCAGGAACCTTTGGCAATAATGTAACACTCACCAACTGCATGGACACAGAGAAGTGCCGCATTTCACCTACTTTCCAAATACTTTCATCACTTCTGGGTCAAGCTGGCCAAAATTGCACATGCAGTGTAAATGGCTGGTTCCCTCTGAAAGTTATATTCTACATGTTTGTCACAATAAATAGGTCAAAGCCATGAAATATCAGTTGCAAAAAAAAAAGAAAAGATAATTTTTTCTCAGTGAACAGTGAAAACATATGAAATACACAAGTCATCTCAAACAAAAGCTTTTTAAGGTAAAGCAGCTTGTTTATAAAGTGCATCTGAAAATCGAAAACTGTTGGCCAGCAGCAGAAAAAGACGTCACATGTAAATCAGAGCACAAATAGAAATAAACAACATAAAACAAAATAAACTATTGCACATCAGAAAAGGCTAAAGAGCAAAAATGTGTCTTAAGATACCATTTCACACTGTCCAGGTTTGGAGCAGCCAAAAAAAAAAAAAAGATTAACTTTTCTTATGTGAATATAAGCTTTGAAATGTTTGCAGTGCGTCTCACTGTGGCCCTTTGTTCCCTCCAGTTGACTCGGAGTGGGTCAGCACAGCGGGCTCCTGTGAGGGGAGGTGCTTTGAGCTGGAGGTTGCCAATCCTCCGGGATGCAGATGTGACAATCTGTGTAAAACCTACTACAGCTGCTGCTCTGACTTCGACGAACGCTGTCTGAAAACAGGTCAGTTTTGCACAGTATTATTTCTTGGGATCTTTTCTTTTATTTCTTCTTGTTTCTTTATTCTTTATAAAAATAAAATGTATAAGTAAAGATTTGATTGTTTTTCTCTTTAGCTCCTAAATTCCACAAAACAGACAAACTAACAGTTGTTCATCATTTCTATTACTTCTATATTATATCTGCTATCTTCCAAAGTCAGATATATTACTTTTCGTACTTTGTGGAAATATAAAAGTTTTATAAAATAGTTATAGTTATTGTGATCTGCATGAAAACAATGTATGTGCATTTTGTAAATATCACTTTTATACACATTTCTACTTACAAAGTGTCTGGACTTTATTCTGGACCTTTTTCAGCCAAACTTCTGATTTTTGTATTCACTAAATCAGAATGGCAAGTATCAGTTAGAGTGTGCATTTATTTTTGTAGTGTTTTTGGTGCTGTTAGGCAAGTAAGTAAGTATATCAAATAAACAGCTTACAGATTACGTAACTGCAACAAAACATAGTTATTCACAATCATGGCAATCCTTGTGTTTTACCAATAAAGCAGGGAGATGAAATGCCATACTCTTGTGTTTCAGAGGGAGGTTTTGAGTGCACACAGGATCGCTGCGGGGAGGTAAGAAATGACAACCATGCGTGCCACTGCTCAGAGGACTGTCTGGAGAAAGGAGACTGCTGCTCCAACTATAAGTCCCTTTGCAAAGGTAGTGCTCATTAAACATTTTTAAAATAACTAAAACATATAAAAGAAGACGAAGTCAGACTTAATGTGGGTAATGACTGCAAATTCTCATTTCTTTATGAGGTGAGACTTCATGGCTGCATGAAGACTGTGAAGAGATCAAAACTGCTGAATGCCCTGATGGGTAAGATTGCTGAGAAGACACAATTGTGCAATGTTCTAGCTTATTAAGGTGGAATTCATATCATAATCAATAGTAATGTTTTTCAGATAGGAAACTTTGACAAATTATATATATATATGGCAGCTAATGATGGTCTTTATTGTCCATATTTTTAGTTCAGATGCAGCATCCATGATATCCATAGACACATTTATTTTCCTAATGACAGACTACTCTACTACTCAGCTTTGTCTGAGTCCATTTCAAATGGCTTTTGGTTCAGAGAAGACAGAGACATTTCCGGATCAAGGTCACATGACTTTCTCTTTGCACTAGAGAGATTTAACCTATATTTGGTGACAAGAAGGGGAAGTGTTTATTCACAAAGATGCCTGGAAGTGGCCCTTATCCCATGCAGCGATTCCCAGAATCATGTTTGTTTTTAATGTAATGTCCCCCGAAGGCTCTAAGATCATAAATATCCATTCAGGATTTTTGACTTGTGCTTATTGATGTTTAAAGTACATTTTTAACAGTGTTGTGTTCTGCCGATGGTGAAATATTTTTTTGTGATGTACATTGAGAAAAGCTTTTCTGCTTTTGGTGACATATTTTTTGCAGATTGCTTCAACTCCGCCTCTTTTTAGATCTAAAAAATTTCTTGATCAGTTGCCAGGTTACCTTATAAGCTGTGGCATGTCTCTCCTTTTCTTCCTCTTTAACTATCACTTGATCTTTTTGTTCTCAAAAGATCCATCATTTATTTCCTAACTAATCATCAAAGAAATACTTCCTTTGTGAAGATATCACAGTATATTGATAGATACAACCTATCTTCATCTTATCATGACATGGCCACATGGACAAACACACTTGCTCACCTCTTCCAGTGTGACAAAGTTCCAGCTTTCCCTGCAATTACAAGTTTAAACGACTCCCACAAGGAGAGTGATATGGTCAAAGTCAAAGCTGGCCAGTTTTATAAAAGTTTAAGAGGCTACATAAGCCTAACTGTTTCAGGAGGATTCAGAGAGATGGAGGACCCAAGCGCAGGCTAAACAGGTGGGAGGCAGGGTGCCAAAAATATTAATTTAATAACACTGAGACAAGCAAGTCTAAAACTGGGAGGAAAACAAAACCAAGGACCAAGGAGAAGTACAAGACGGAGGAAGGAACTGGGAACTGAAACCAAGTGGTATATAAATACACAAAAAACACAACACACAGCTGGGATGATAATCTAACTGAATTCTGGCAAAGTAATGAACAGGAAATGAAGGAAACAAGAAAAAATACAAAATAAAGCAAGAACCCAGATATGAAGGCAACAACAAATCACAACATGTTTATTTACGTTAGTTGCTAGTGATCATTGTAGTGTCCTGAAGTTGTGTATTATTGTAATGTGTGGATGGGTTAAGTTTTTAAAATGTTTTAAATGATCCAAGATGGAAAAGGCTACAATGTAAAACCAAACCAAAAAAAAAAAAAAAATCAGCTCCTCAAACCTGGTTGTAAGTATAGCCCATGCTAAAGTTGCCATTCATTTGTCAACCCTTCTCCTCTAACGCTTTCAGCACGAGTATGTTACCATTTCATTCAAACAAGAATTTTTTTCAATGATTACAAGTATTTGTGTCATTTTGTGTTCCTTATAGTTTCATCCGTCCTCCTCTCATCATGCTGTCTGTTGATGGGTTCAGAGCCTCCTACCTGAAGAAGGGCAAATCTGTCATCCCCAACATTCACAAACTCAGTATGATGTTTTTCCTTGTTCTTCTGCCTCACAGTGGCTGTTTTTTATGTTTGGAAATAATCCATCTAAAAGCGCATGCCTATTGAGTGATTTTAGTTTTAGTGCTTAAAAGATTTGTCTCCTTTCAGGAACTTGTGGCACATCAGCACCATACATGCGACCAGTGTACCCATCAAAAACCTTTCCAAATTTATACACGTTAGCCACAGTAAGTAAACTATCATAATGTAGAATTATTAGTTTGGCAAGTCTAGAAGTTACAGTAAAGCTAGCCTGTTAATAAGTCAACTCCCATGTTTAAAGCTAAGTAAACACGCGTTTGCTAATAGCTGTGTTCAGTTTGCCCTTGTAGTCTGTTCTTGCTGTGACACTGCTGCAGAACGGATTCTGTGTTGAGGAGTTTTTGATGGTATATCTGTATAATCATAAGTGAATAATTTTAGTTAATTGATGTCTTTACAGGGTCTTTACCCAGAGTCCCATGGGATTGTGGGAAACACCATGCATGACCCAGTGTTCAATGCCACCTTCAGCTTGCGGACAAGAGAGAAACTGAACCACCGCTGGTGGGGCGGACAGCCGGTTTGTATTGTTACGATTCCAGTTTGTTACTGAGTGGAATCATTTCCGACTCTCAGGCTGGGAATGTGAGTCACAGTGAGAGTGTGTTGTGGTTATACTGGTTAGTTTATTGTTCTTATTGTATTTTTTTATTAATGTTATTGTTTTATTGATTATATTTAAATTTTTTATTGTTTTTATTGATGAATGTTTTTAATGTTTTAATATTTTAGTCATTTTATGTTTCAGCGCTTTGTACAGTACCTGCTGTCAAAACGTGCTTTATAAATAAAGTTGGCTTAGTTTGGCTTGACTAAAAAAAGAAAACCTACTATAAACAAGTCCTTCTTGGATGGAATAAATTCTACTTCATATTTAAAATGAAAGCACAAACTTTAAATCTAAAATCAAATAAATGATGTACTATTACATCTTTGGGGTCACTTAGATATAAGATGAATATCTTCTGAGTTTGGTAAGAACTGTCTGATGTCCACACAGCTGCTTATATATATATATATATATATATATATACACATCCTGCAAACTCAACCATACAATGGTCTTCACCCTACAAAGAGGTTAGAA
>JBAMHX010000019.1:20882405-20926419 GCA_037177515.1 Pseudomugil tenellus
ATCTGTCTGTCTGTCTGTCTGTCTGTCTGTCTGTCTGTCTGTCTGTCTGTCTGTCTGTCTGTCTGTCTGTCTGTCTGGATATTTCATTTCATAAATCTGCTAAATAAAAACATGAATGTCCTAAATATGTAAATGAGAAATTTAAATGTTAAGTGGTTTAAAATTATGCTTTACTTTTTTTTAGGGAGTATATAAATCTAATCAGTTTAATACAGTAGGTGCCCTGAGTGATCTTGCTTTGTCACATTTACATTTCACAACTGGTTCTGAGTTGCTCATTTTAGACCACCCACTGTTTTTTTCGTTGTTATAAGTTTGACAGTTCATCCTTACTGCTATGGTTAAGCTATTTGTATTTTACTAGAGGAATGTTTAGCTACACAGATTTAGCTGGAATTTTCTACTTATTCTGGCTGGACAAATTCTTGATTTGGTTCCAAGAAGCAGCTATTCTGTTACCATGGAGAAATCTATGCAACTAAGCAACTAGCTTTTTGTCTGCAGGGGCAATGTAAGTAAAAAGTAGTCACATAACCATGTTTTTCTTTGCTCAAAACCCTATTTAACAAAATCTGATTTTTCTCTTCTGCCCCCAATAGATTCATAGAACCAGGAGATTACATAATAACAATTTTGACATATCAAATAAATGGTATGTCAAATAATAAATGGTAAATATATCCCCCAAAATGTCAATTATTTTGTTACATTTTGATAAATAGAAAAATTCAAGCCTCATTGTTTTTTTTAAAAATGGACTTTTTTATAATGGATCAAGCCTTAAAGGGTTAAATTACATTAATTTAGCTTAACTGGAATTCGGCTTACATAACAGTCAGCAGATTTCCCTCCAAGCCAGGAAGGGATTTATTGTTTCTACTGGTTCTTTCCTGTCCCTCCGACATTTCACAACAAAGCTGTTCTATGGAACAGGCTTATCTGTATGACATGCATACATGTCAGCTTTAGTTACTGGCAGAAATGCTTCACAACTCTGTCATCCATTTTCTAATGCAAAACAAATCAATTGCAGGTGAACAGTAAGACATAGATAGCGGAAACAAACAAAAAAAACTTACAAAAAACCCCAAGTAAGGACAAATCAGGCCAATGAAACATCACCAACATCATGAGTCAGTTTAAACACAATCATGAATGGGAGAGTTAATGTTATACCAGCACCTGCACTTCGTGGGAATGGGAATACCGATATATGCCAACAAGAGGACAGGAAATGAGAAAACATTTTTGACCCCTGTTGTTTTTAGCTAAGTCACTTGTTGTATGCAGCTCCTATGAGATGGACATAATTTCTTTCAGCATCTTTGTATTGCAAAGAAAGAAAGAAAGAAAAATCCAGGGCTTTGTAAATTCTGAAGCTTGGTTGTCCCAGACTGAATACCCTTTTACTGGAAACAGACTCGTGCTATGATACGGAACGCATCTCATCACATTTCATTTATCTCACATGAATCATCACAGGGTTTGTTGTTTTGTCAGCTGCCATTAAAACATCAGTACTGCTAAAGGTCAGGGCTTTGAGAATGCCATGCTCATTTATGGAAAAATACAGCAAATGGACTTTTCATCATAAGTGTCAGAATTTAGGTAGCATTTTTCACATATGGTTCCATAAATATTTTTCCATAAAGATTGTGAAATTTTCAGCCCACTAAACGTGTGTCTTCTTGTGCATTTTATACTAAATATTCTGAAGACACAGCTGTAAAAATCACCAAAACATTCCATGTTTAGAAGTTAAATTTATTTTACTGTGTGACTCCAGTTAGATAATGGTAACATTCAGGATTTTATTTCCTACTGATTTAGATCCCTATGTGCCTGCTGGGTGCGATACAGAGGCTTTTGTGTGCAAACCAGAAAAAAAATTACAGTGATAAAAGTAGAGCAGGTCAAGTGCTCCTATTCCACAGCTATATAATATCTATAAGCTTTAGAAAATATTCAAAAGTTAATTTTAAATGAGCTTTTTCAATTTCCAGTTGTGCATTTTGTTCACCCATTTGGCTTTACAGTGCTTGATGAGCTTCATGTTCCTGGGAACCCTGGGAACAGAGCCTCCCCTCACACCCCTACCCACATACAAACACCCATCCACAGCTTCCCCCTGCCCACTCACTCACATATCCCCCCACAACATACACCCATACATCTGGCTACACCTGCCACCTCTTTCCCCACGCCCACCCACTCCCATACCTCCTCATGCACACATACTCCCACCCCCACCTGTTGGTCAGTGCTTAACCGCCACGTCCCGTGAGCTCCAGAATTAAGTAGGCAGGAATTCACAAGTTATGATAAATTATATGTACAGACAATATGTGTCTCAAACTAACAAATCTAAATCATATTTTGGCTTTTAAAAACAATTGAAAAATGGTTTAATAGGTGTCCCCAGACTCTTCCACTTAACTTTACTAATGACAGTGAGTAGTGTAACCTCAGTAGTTTGTTGTGCACTCACCTCCCCCCTAAGCACAAGCGCAGATTCGTACGCACTGCAGCATGCACGAATGTGAACTCAAACATGCACAGCCACTTGTGACCTCTCACATACTCAACCTGCAAACCAAGCTTTCAGCAGCACCTGCAGCAGCGTAAGCTCATGTCAACACTTTACTTGAATAATCTTTCAAAATGAGTATTTTTGACACAAACTTACTTTTTATTAGAAGATTAGCAGATATCTACAAACAAGCTACACAAAATTATAATTAGAAAAAAATATATTGAAGTAATAATTATAAAAGAAAAAAAAACTTAGTAAACAATTTTTTAAAATGGAATGATTTATTTTCTTATTTAGTAGAACTGCCTACCCTGTGTACCGATGTTACTAACAGTTTTATCAAATTTTGTGCTGGAGACTGATCTAAAAGAAGGAGCTGAGGTGTAGCCTGATCTTTGATGATTGGTATGTAGAACGCAGTGTGTTTTTTATTATTTCATCACCCAACACAGAGATAAAAAATGCATTTGGAAGGCAGGGTTTGAGTTTGACAGCTGTTTAGAATTTCTCTTGAATTTCTAGAGAAACCTGTCTCCAATATTATCTGAAAAGAAGTCCTATGTTAAAAGAAAGTGGCTGCTCAGTAGCTGTTTGACACGAATGTTGCTTTACAAGGAAGAGGAAAGCATTTCACTTAAGAGAAGCAGTCCCATTACAAGGAATTCTCTCTTCTCTTCCTTCACATACTTGTATTCTGTGAAAAGCTTCCTGATTCATAAAATGTTCAAAAGAAAAATCACGAACATCAAGGGGAAGTAAACCCTGTGAGAGACAAAACACCCGTATTCCTGGCATGATGCGCTTTACTGATGACTGGAAAGATGTCTTCGTTGAAAGAAAATCATTTTTTGTCCTTTCCACTTTTCTGAGATCTCAGTGACTCATAGATCAGGGAAGTGTAGGCTGTTTAAAAATTATCGTCAGAAAAAAAGTGATTGATAAAGTATTTTGTTAGACACCACTCCTCCAAAAGAGATCCACAAAAATAGATTAGTGATCCACAGTATAGTGGATGTAGTATATTTATAGCATTAAGTGCATACTCTAGTGGTAATGGAGGTAACTGAATTATTGAAATGGAGCCCACTAAGGCGGCAGTGGCAAACTGCAAAGATGATTTGTTTTTCTTTTAGTCAGAATTAGGTATCTGGAGTTTTAATCCAAGTGATGTAATTGCGTAAATCCAACCAATAAGTGAGAAAGTATCACAGTAAAGTACTGTGTTAATATGTCACCAGGAATCAGTAAAAGACAGTGGAGTTGTAAAAGAAAAGATAATTTTCTGCCCTGCAAATGATTTATTTCTATCTCAAAGTACTTTTATTGCCTTAGCCCAGGGACGGGCAACTCCGGTCCCCGAGCACTGCAGTCCCATCTGGATCAGACCTGACTTAAAGAGCAGACATGTGCAAAGCTTGACATGAAACTCTGCACATGTCTGGTTGACATTGACTCGTTACAGGTGTGTTGATGCAGGGAAATCCTAAACACTTTCTGGACTGCGGATCTCTGGGAACAGAGTTGCCCACCCCTGCTAACCCAAAGAACAACTGATTATTATAGTAAAATTTCACTCACAGAATGTGAAATCACCTGAAGTAAAAATTTCATTTCTTATTATCAATATAAATATTGGCCATTTTTTAGCAGAGTCAGCTCCATGTAATTTACTTTTTCATCCATGAAATATGTTCCTCTCCAGACTGAGAATAAACATCTTTTGGCGATAATCCACTCTGAGCTTCCTGCACTAATAATCATATTTGTGTAATTCCAATATCTGGGGCATATGCGTAAGTGTGTTCCTGTAAGTACGTTCCTGTAAGTACTTTCCTGTAAGTACGTTCCTGTAAGTACGTTCCTGTAAGTACATTCCTGTAAGTGTGTTTCTCCAAGAGCTGGTGTTCAGCCAAAGATGCAATGTGACAGTGAGCTGAGAGAACAATCACCCATACCTCCTTGTGACGCTTCATTTCCTGGTCAGCGTTATTTAAGTTTATTATATAAGTCAAATAAAACGTCTATAACAAAAAATATCACCTAGTAACATACATAACAACAATGTGCTCATTTACACACTATCCAGATGATATAAGGGTCTTCAATGTGGATTTAGAGCATGTTTTTAATCCCGGACACAATAAACCTTGTCGGTGGGGAGGGCTATCTTGTCTCACTTTACTCTTTGACAAGACACACAATGACTCAAAGCCATACAATGGGATTGGTTGGCGGAGTCGCCCACGACTCGACAGACTTTGAAAACTTTGCATTTGTCCACTGCAGCTGTAAATGAAAGCATCTAAAAAATAAATACAATAGACACATACTGAAGGTACACATTTATAGTTCGCCAGTTGCAATGAATATCTAGTAATGACAACTATTAGAAATATTAAGTTATGTTATACAAACTATATAATAAGAGTCAGAATCACTTTATTTGCCAAGTCTACATACAAACAAGGTGTCTGTTTTCTGTGTGAAAAATAAATTGATAAAATGAACAACAAATTAAAAACAATATAAATAAAAAAAAAGAGTGTCAGAGTATTCACATATTATTTATATGGTATTTGCATTGTATTGAAAGGTTGAGGTAGAAGAGATATGTGTAAATATGCATAAGGATGCATTATTGTTCATGAGAGTGACGACTTGGGGAAATAAACTGTCTCTGTGCCCGTTATTTTTGGTGAAAAATGGCTTACACAGGAAAAGGAAAGTGCAGTCATTGAGAGTAAACAATATCTTGACCCTTGATTTAGACAACTGTTTAATATTGCTTTTCTTGAGTAATGAAGTTAATATTTCACCTTCAATTTATTTATTGGAAAAAGAAACACTGTAAAATTTTGCAACATCAGCATTTTGACTTTGATGAAATGTTAACACGAGGGGAACGGTCTGTGGTGTATCCTTAACCTTTACTCAGTGTCTGTGGTGCATCCTTAACCTTTACTCAGTGGGGTTAACTATGTATCTTTGGAAGTCAAGACTAAGTCATGCATACACTTCTCCCAGACTCAGCAGTGGAAAGATGGTGTCCTTAGATTAAAAATGGAGTACTCAGGAAACTCCTGAAAAAGACCTTGAAAATGAGCCAGAGTGATAAGATACCAAGACATGGAAGTGGAGTTTAACAGCACAGACTGCTGATTGGCTTTACAGGACTGTTTTAATTTGATTTCATTTCAAAATTCTATGTAAAATATATACGTTCAAGTCATTGTGTATAATCACTCATATTTGGACACAAACACCACCACAAACCTTTATAATCACATTCACTTCACGGAAAGGTCCAGGTGGGAATTTTGGATGAACGTATATTTGATACTATTTCTGAGATATTTTGCCTCACTTTATATTAGAAACTTAATTCAAAACCTAGTTGAACACCATATGATACTGGTCTGCTGCCTCCTTGTGAACACCAGAATGCATAGGATTACATGCAATCATTTTGACGTGGAAATAAATGGCAAAACACTTTTTTTTATTTTCCAGATTTATTAAAAGATCAAAAAATATTCAAGTTTTAAAAATTAACCTGTTCTACTCAGTTGATTCTGTTCTCAACATTTAAAGTTGTCTGATGAGAATTCAACAGGTTTGGCTTGGCAGCTTGTGTATTTAAGCAATTCCCATGTAAAATCTGTCCATCTTTCCCCTGCTTACTATCCTGTTATGTCTTGTTCTGTCTCAATGACAATAAATGACCACAATGTCCCTGCAGAAAACCCATTTGTTAGTTTTGCGGTTTACTGTTGAACCCGTCCTTGTCAGGTCAACCTGCAGATTTCCCTCCAAGCCAGGAAAGATCTTATTATCTCTCCATCCTCTTCCTGTTTCATTTTCAAAGGATGTAATTCAAGTGTTCTTACCATGAAAATACGTTAATACAGCTTTTGTTATCTGAAAGAGCTTCTGCTCATGAATCTGAATTTCATTTTTTTTTTTCACAAGAGAAAAATTAAACATAGTCCAAACAAAAGGAATAAAAAGGATCAGATTAATCTCTCCCTGGCCCAGAATTATCTAAATGGGTGATTAACCATACTTTTCAAATAAATTGAGGCCATTTATGTTTAAATCACATAAATATATATAAAAAAATGAATCCAAATTCTAGCATAAGGACTTTTGAGTGTAGGTTTATAGAAATGTTAATAAATTAGAATTCATTGATTGTATTATTTTATTTTCATATAGGTAAAACTATCATCCTATAATTTGATTTAGATTTGATTTAATAGTTAATTTAGTGATCTAGGAACTGTGAACATATTCCATTTGGCCCATTTCTATCTTCTGCCCTTTGCTGTTCTTCTCTCCCATCCAGCGCCTACAAGATATTTTGCCTCATGCTGATACCATGAGTCAAATAAAATTCTTTACACAAAGAAATAAAAGCAAAATGTTTACCCTTTAAGTTATTGGACTCTGTCTTAACAGGTGGAAATTTATTTTATCGGAAACCCCATTTTTAATGTTTAGTACAACACAAACAGCAGTGTTTTTTGGAAACACACACTTGACTGGAATTATAACAGCATATTTACACAGTACCGCAAGAGTGGGGTTGCCTGGTCTTTAAGAGCTGCACAGCAGTTCATTCATTTGAATCTTGGAACAAGGAGACAAGTGTCATGTAACACGGCAGTTCCAAGGAATTCAGGGCCCCTGGAAAGAGTATTGCCATTTTTCACAGTTAAGCTATTCCAATGTTCCACCAGTATCAGTATGTTACTAAAATACATTTGGACACATATTAACTTCATTGATGTCCACTAATGCTCATTACTACTGAGAACTTAAATGTGTCATCCCAAAATATTACTCAGTCCCACATAATCTTTGTCAGAGTAAAAAACAGCATACAGAAACGGCCTGTAGGTGATGTCAGCTGCCATCACATGAGTACCTACATGAATGGCTATTTCGTCATGTTAAAGAATCCTTCAAAACCATCCTGGATTTAGACGGTGATCAAGATCACCTCCAAAATTTTGTCACTTCTTCATCTTCCCATTCTGGATATATCCTGAAATTTTAATGAGAATCCATCCGTAACTTTTCAAGTTATATTGTGCAGAGATAAACGCTTGCGATAACATAACCTCTTTAGCGGAGGTAATAACCTTTTTCCATTGTGTCTTTGCAGAATGCAGAGGATGAGTCAAAGTGGGTTGAAGATTTGCTGAACCTCCACACAGCCAGAGTCCGAGATGTGGAGATCCTGACTGGCCTGGACCTCTACAGAGCTACCAACCTCACCTATATCAGCACCCTAAGACTCAAAACCTACCTGCACCCCTTCGAGAGTGATGACTAGATGCACAGAGAAAGACAAATATACAGGATATTTTCATCTGTAGAGGATCTTCATTTTTTACTGCATGCTTGCTGGACAGATGGTGCATAGCTGTTCCCCTTCCAAGCAACTTTCCAAGACATGTACTGAAAGGGAAATACATCTTTGAGAATTGAAATAATTAAAAAGAAAGTTCTGGAAGATTATGAGTATATAACACTTATGACAAAATCTTGAAATATTTAGCCTAGCGCAATAATGATGCAGAAGAGAAAACTTAAGACAAATAAGACTGCATTCACCACCGCAGGGACCAATGTCAGTGTTTTAGCTTTCTAACTGTAACTGTAATATATATATAATATTACTGCTGACCATCAGAAACATGAAGTCAAATTTAAGGACTAAAATCCTTTTAGAAATATATAAAAAAAAATCTGAACCAGAGTCTTGTTCATAGTCGACAGGCTGAAAATGTGCACGTTTAGTAGAGGAATATTAGCTGTGTCCCTTATGTATTAATTATACTTAAGGATAATGTCAAATAAGAACTGGACCCTCAAGACTGTAAGCTTAGCAAAGATAAACGTAGCGTGAAGTGTCAAAGCAATGTGTTAAATAAGAACATACAGACAAGAGTTGGTTGGATTATGATGATTACCAGAAGCAGCAAAATCCATTTGAGCTAGCTAAATGAAAAGCTAAGATAAGCTAAGAGTTCCCTCCATTTTAAGTCTTATGGCTGTGTTCAAATTGCTACCTCATCCATTATACATAGTGCACAAAAAATAAATGCTGATTTCACAATAAAATGTAATACAAACATACATGAAATGAATAGTACAGAAGCTGTACATAACTTCTGTAAACATGGATGGTAGTTCTTTGTGGTCCGTCATCGAAGGAGCAGATGAGCTACGCAGATGAGATAAGTAGTGTTAAATGCAGCTACCGCTAATATTTTAGCTCGTTATTGACATTTTGATTAATAATGTGTGATTAGCAAATGAAACTCCTTAGACGTCTCAATGAGGATGATTTGTTCTGCATTTGTAACATAACTTGTAAAGTTTTAGTAAAATATGTATAGGAATAAAAACTGAAATCATTTATTGAACTCAGCAAACTTTTGGGTTTGTATGTTGTTATGTATCATAAAGCTGCAGTCTAGGAGGGGGTTGAATAAGGAAAAAAATTATAGGTAAACACAGAATGCGTCAAAGTTTATGTACACCAACCAAATATTAAAGGTGTTGACTGCCACAAAAGGGCTAGCATGTATCTACTGCTGGCATTTGTTTGCTTATATAATTCTGAACATTTGGTAAGATAATTGTGAATCACTGCTGTATTCAAATTGTGTCCAACAGGCATCACAAGCTTGCCTGATACCATAGGTTGCAGCTCTGCAGGTTTTTGATGTTTTGCTGCTTTATACACCTAATTCAATGATCAGATCCCCTCAACAGCTTTTTCCATGTTAAATTAGGTGTGTCAAAACAGGAAAGATCTAAGGCCTCGTTTACATGACAACAGCTATGTAGGAAATAAGCCAATTTTCATATTATTTTGACAGAAACAGAGTTTTGGAGGGTAGAAAACACGAAAATTGCAAAACGCCTTCCAGAGTGGAAATCCTGACAATGCTCCACTCTGTTGTTGCCATCTAAACGGTTGACAACGCAAAAGTGCATTGTGGTCACATAAAGATGACATCATAATCACCAGCCAATTCAAGAAAACAATAACACAACATGGCGGAACTTTAAGTTACGCTAGCAGCAGTGAATGTGATGCAGGAGTCGTGTGAGCAATTGACTACATTCATCACACAGAATCATTATTCTGGCTGGTGCGCTTTGCCAAGCTGTTTTGATTTGTCTGCTTGTCTAAAGAGAAGTAGAAGTGAAGGCATTTGGTTTTGGTGGTGATGCCACCTACACACTGGGCGTGTGTAGGTGGCACAATACTACAATGGGAAATTGGAAGCTTTGTGCACTTTTGCATCTCCACCTGGATGCAGATTTCCCCAACCAAAACAGTCGTGTAAAAGTGGAATTAAAGTAAGAACTAAATGCTACTTTCTCGTTTTTGGTTCGGACTGTTTCCATCTAAACGGAGCCCAAAGCTTGCATCGCAGTAGCTCCAAAAATGGACATCCCTGTGAGTTAAAATGATTACGTAGTAGGTTAGTTTAAGTAGTGGACAAACTGATATGGTGTTTGTGTTATCCTATTCCAACAACCTCTTGTCTGTATGTTCATATTGAACTACTAGCCTACATCAAAATCTGTGTAAAACCTAAAAAATATAGTTCCCCAAAAATCAAATTATTGTTTGCTATATACATATTATATACAGTTTAATGATATAACAAATGGGTGGAGAAAGAAAGAAAAAAATCTATTGATCTTTGAACTGAAAATGTGACTTCATTTTAAATGGATCGCTTGCTCTTAAACTGAATGGTTAAAAAGCTAAAAGTTTTTCTTTCACTGTATTCTAATCTCGTTTGTGGAAGCATAGCCTCAAATTCAACCAAAAAGTTAATTCAGCCATAGGCATTCACAAAGTGCAACAGTTGGTTTTCTTTTCACGTCTTACATTTTCTTCCCTAGTTTTATAGCAGCAAATCCTAAGTGTATATTTTTATACAATTTATCATATTTATTATATAGCTTCATGGTAATAACAGAATCTAGTGTCATAGTATTGATTCAGTAAAATTGCTGCCCCTATTTGCTGTAAAGATAAACTACTAATGCAGAGCCTTTAAATTGTTTTCCCTTTTTAAAGAAACAAAGGGATGATTTATGTTTATAAAAGCCTCAATGTTTTTCCTCGCAAAGTCTTTAATTATGCATGGCAAATAGTTAGCTTGGTGTGTTTTGGTTTTGTTCTTTTCAACAAAAAAAAAACACCAATTATGTATGGTGGGAAACTGGATTATTGCAATGAACAAAGCATATCTCATTCTCTAGCTTTTCAAATCCAGAGTACAACATTGCTTAAATTAAACATTTTTATTTTTGGTCAACATTTATCTTCACAGTGATCTACTTTTGTCTTGCAGAACCAGTTATGTTTTGAGAAAATTATAGAATAAAAACAGATGATTCTAATTCATTTTAGTTCCACTTGTCAAACAGCACGGGTCTCTTTTTTGTGTTTGTCATTGTCTTGCCCAAAAAGACTCACTGCATTCACACTCAGCTCTGCCTAAAGACTGCCAAAAAGTGTCTTTTTTTGTGTGTTTACTTCTACAACATTATTTTTATGAGTTAACATACTGTAGCTAACTGATGATCTGAGAAAAAAAAATCATTTAATGAGTCGGGAGCTTGTTGAGTTGCAAATGAAGTCATGTTTATTCCTTCAGTCTTTTCAATAAAAAAAATATAAATGTGAGGAAAAACTTGCAAAGCCTGGTACTGAATTGTTTGTATGTGGTCTTGCAAAGAATTTCACTACGTCCATATATATGATGAAACAATCCAGCTCCTCACAACAAAGTGCGAGATACGGGCAGTAAAAGAGTACTGATACATGGAATGCCAAAACCAAGTAGCCTGTGTACTATAGTGTACAGAAACGTCTGAGTAGATCTCTACGACTCAACAGGAAACACCTCCCAAGGCAAGGTTCCTCTGGGGACTTCCTAATCCAGATCGACAAAATAGTGGTGCCCAATAAACCAGACGTAGTGTATGCGAGAATTGCATACACTATTATTTATATATATATATATATATATATATATAGCCCAGAACACATTGGGCTGTTGTTTGTACAAATATCCCCTTTATTAGGCTTAAGCTTGTTACATACTCCATGAGAAGCGAGAACTGAGTTCTTGTTCTTGAGGTCGCAAGAACAAAAAAGAAGTTCTTGTTCGGCATGGCATTCACACTCCACAAGAAGTCACCCTGCCGAAGTGTTCATAAGGCCCACCCACTCTAGCATGCTTTATGTGCACGCGGTGCTTTATGTGCTTATCCAGCCACTGCAGAGACAGATAAATGGCCGGTACTGCCGGTTTTCGACCAGGGTCCCCACTCTTCCTCTGTTGAATTCAACGTTTAGCTTTGGCAAATTTATCGCAAAAGTAGCGCCACTTCCTTCTGCAGACGCTTTCGTTGACTGAAAGTTTTGCCTATTTCTTTCCACGAGTTGCTAGCCATGAGCGTATCTTTATAAGTTGCCGGTTATAGACTCCGTCTACAGTTGTCTTCCGGAACGTTTCCGGGCATTTGCTGTAAATAGCTATTTACAGGAGGCTTATTATTATTGTAGCTGGAGGAGTTTAAGAGGCTTTTTTATTTGCTAAATGGAAAGATAGGTGTGGTTAAAGTCTTATTACATTACTTGTTTACAAAGAACTCACTAATAAAGTTTCTTGTAGACTGATATTAGTCAGCTCACTAGTCCAACACCAAAGCATCTCTCATTTTGTGTGAAACAAAATGAACAAGCTAAATATGATTCAGTAGTTCCAAAGTAGAAACTACAGACTGGTGGTTTTACTAAACAGTTTCTGGTGGCAAGCAAAGGAAACTGTGAAACTTGGTGCTTCCAAATGTGTGTGTGAATGTGGGTGGTGGTTCTCTATGTGGGCTCTATGATGGACTGGTGACCTGTCCACGCTGTACACTGCTTCTCTTCTTTTAGCTGCAAGTAAAACTTTTAATCCTCCCACCTCAACCCTGCATTAAAATGAGTATAGAAAACAGATGAACAATGCTACGAAACGTAGTGATTCATACTGCAATTATCACATATTACTCATTACCTAATAAGTCCTTTTCTGCACAAGCATATCTACAGGGATGTGTAATTTGTTGGTAAATGATTCAGGATCATGGTGTTTTTGCCACCCAATTACAGAAAACTGCTAGTTTAAAAGTACCATAAAACTGAGGAGAAAACTCCAATGCTGACAGAAGAAGCATAAACACAATGCATTTGGAAACTGAATAACGAAAAAAAATAAAGGAAAGCTTGGAGCATAAATATGAAGGGCTTAATGATGAATGAGATGCACGTGTGTCAACTAGCAACTGAACTTGGTGTGATGGGATCAGGAAAATAAAGACCAAGGATAGAGGAAATAAAACTAGAAAAATAATCCTATGATAAACAAAAGCAAAAAATAAAGAAAAAGAAGATTTTAGACAAGACATGTCATATTTCATGTTCAGTGTAGGACAAGGTAGAATCTTTAAAAGTCTGTGTAGCCCAGTCCGTTTTTGTATAAGGCTGAGTCAGTTCAGTATGAGGGTAAAAATAGACACATTAATAGTTCATCAAAGTGGTTTGCCTTTTAAATATATATTGTCTCTTTTCATGTTTTTTTAACTAAGAAAAATGGACCATCTATTTAATTTAGGCAGTGGCAGATTGATTCTAGGAGCGATGGGGGTTTATTAACAGACACACAGGACAACTAAAGCTTACAACCATAAGTAATGAACCGCAACATGAACAGAAACCGGGAAGTATAAACAGAGAGCAAACTAAACTAGACACAGGTGGAATCAAACAAACTAAAAACAGGTGAAACTGATTAACAGAACTAAATAAAGCTAAACAGAACACAAGAAACCAAACACTGGATATACCAAAGTAAAACAGGAAACATCCATGACAGTTGTTATTATTGGTTTTAGACAGTTCATCAATCTGTTTAGCAGACTTTAGGAAAAAAGGGCAACAAACATGTTAAATGTTCATTAAGGCTGTAAGACAATTTAAACAAACTTGATAATAACTTAATTACTTATTACTTATTCTGTTGGAAACCGAGCAATGACTCTTTACCCTACCACCTACACCTCATAAACCATTTGGAGCTATGAACAAACATCCTGCCGAAAGACATCAGGTAGTTTTGTCTCATAGTCACATGTTTCACTTTAACAAGGTAATTCAAGACGAATGATAGTTGTTCAAACAAAATAATACAGTAACTGTGATGGACTGACAACCTACCCTGCCTCTCACTTGCCAATGATTGAGTTAGACTCCAGTCCACCACGACCCTGGATTGGATTAAGTGGATGTAGAAAATCAATGAATGAATGAAATCAATGAATGAATGAAAGTAGGAAGCAAAAACTGAGTTTGTTACAACTGATAACATAAAGAGGATTTGTCTCAGATCACTCTTAAATCAGGGGTTCATTGTGATTCAACAATGAGGGTGTGTGGGTGTGTAATTTTGCTTATCACAGGATGTCCAAACATCGTCAACACTTTAACTCTTGCTACATGATGCTCGTGCTACTGCATTTTTCTTATGAAGTCTATAGAAAAAATTCAGAAGGTGACAGCTAAGTGTATATCCCCAATCCTGGAATACATATACAAGTATAGAAACATTCAGATATAATATCATTACGTGAAACATCTTCAGGTCATGACCTTTCATTTGCACTTGATCTTACGTCAATCGGATAAACAATTTCAGAGATATGACCAAAATAGTTTTCAGGGTTCCCTGACAATGAAAACCCGAAAATTATGAATCACGTTAATGTGAAGTATCAGCAGCGGTCGGGGCGAATTTAATTTAGTATGTCCATGTTTTACATATATAAAGATATCATAGAGAAGATGAACTGATTTAATTTTCAGCTATTTATCATTTTCAAGTGACCTCAAATCAAGTCAAAATGAAAGGCCATGACCTGAAGATGTGTCACATAATGACATTACAGTGGGGTAAAAAGTATTTAGTCAGCCACCAATTGGGCAAGTTCTCCCACTTAAAAATATGAGAGGAAATATGAGAGAGGCCTGTAATTTAAATCATAGCCATACCTCAACTATGAGAGACAAAACGAGAAAGAAAAATCGAGACAATCACATTGTCTGATTTTTAAATAATTTATTTGCAAATGATGGTGGAAAATAAGTATTTGGTCAATAACAAAAGTTCATCTCAATTCTTTCTTATATACCCTTTGTTGGCAATGACAGAGGTCAAACATTTTCTGTAAGTCTTCACAAGGTTTTCACAAACTGTTGCTGGTATTTTGGCCTATTTCTCCATGCAGATCTCCTCTAGAGCAATGATATTTTGGGGCTGTCGCTGGGCAACAGAGACGTTCAACTGATGATTTTCTATGGAGTTGAGATCTGGAGACTGGCTAGGCCACTCCAGGACCTTGAAATGCGTCATACGAATACCACTCCTTCGTTACCCGGGCAGTGTGTTTGGGATCATTGCCATGCTTAAAGACTCAGCCACATTTCATCTTCAATGCCCTTGATGATTAATTTATACTCAAAATCTGACGATACATGACCCCATTCATTCTTTCCTTTACACGGATCAGTCATCCTGGTCCCTTTGCTGAAAAGCAGCCCCAAAGCATGATGTTTCCACCTCCATGCTTTACAGTAGATATGGTGTTCTTTGGATGCAACTCAGCATTCTTTCTCTTACAAACACGACGAGTAGAGTTGTTACCAAAATGCTCTATTTTGGTTTCATCTGACCATATGACATTCTCCCAATCCTCTTCTGGATAATCCAAATGCTCTCTAGCAAACTTCAGACGGGCCTGCACATGTACTGGCTTTAGCAGGGGGACACGTCAGGATTTGAGTCCCTGGCGGCGTAGTGTATTACTGATGGTAGTCTTTGTTACTTTGGTCCCAGCTCTCTGCAGGTCATTCACTAGGTCCCCCCGTGTGGTTCTGGGATTTTTGCTCACGGTTCTTGTGATCATTCTGACCCCACGAGGTGAGATCTTGCAGGGAGCCCCAGATGGAGGGAAATTGTCAGCGGTCTTGTATGTCTTCCATTTTCTAATAATTGCTCCCACAGTTGATTTCTTCACACCAAGCTGCTTACCTATTGCAGATTCAGTCTTCCCAGCCTGGTGCAGGTCTACAAGTTTGTTTCTGGTGTCCTTTGAGAGCTCTTTGGTCTTGGCCATAGTGGAGTTTGGAGTTAGACTGTTTGAGGTTGTGGAAAGGTGTCTTTTATATAGTTCAAACAGGTTCCATTAATACAGGTAACGAGTGGAAGACAGAGGAGCCTCTTACAGAAGAAATTACAGGTCTGTAAGATCCAGAAATCTTGCTTGTTTTTTGGTGATCAAATACTTATTTTCCACCATAACTTGCAAATAAATTATTTAAAAATCAGACAATGTGATTTTCTGGATTTTTTTTTTTCTCATTTTGTCTCTCATAGTTGAGGTATACCTATGATAAAAATTACAGGCCTCTCTCATCTTTTTAAGTGGGAACACTTTCACAATTGGTAAATACTTTTTTCCCCCATTGTATATGTGAATGTTTCTATATGTATATCCCAGAACGTGGAGTGTTGGGGATACAATGGTTTCATTATGACCTCCGCCACCGGATATCCTTCACGATAGCATAATAACTCAAACCGTTTTTACAATTGGAATTTGGTACTCGGTGTACTTGTTTAGATCCCCAAGAGAACGATCTGCATCGAACACACCAGCTGGCACTTTATGCACAAAGAATCAAATGTTTGGCTAAATGTCTGGAACTATTTCTGTCATTGACCTCAAATTAAGTACAAATAACAGATCAAGACCTCAGGATGTATTCTGTCCTGATGTCATACTGGACTAGTTCAAAGTTTCCACACTAGTTGGAGCTTTGTGACTGAACATGTGCATCTTTATATTATCGTATTACATATATTCGAGGCCTTGTTGTATATGTATTTCAGGATTGGGGAAATGAAAGATTGGGGGTGTTAGAATATACCCCAATATTTACCTTTGACTGCAGAATTTCTAGTTTTACTTATATTTTTATATCTGCCAGTTGATGAAATACAAACTTACATTTGAGGGTTTAATCGTAAAGCAAGGCGATTGGAAAAGTAAATAACCGGTACTAACCTATTTAATTAACTAACTTTAACTTTCTATCTGCTTTCATTTTGCTCTGTGAGGTCAGTACTGGATAAATTATGATAAAATAACTCCATCATAAAACAAAGTTAAAGCAAAAAACTCATAACAACCTTATTGGCATAGCTTGCTTTATGTTCCGTGTTTTTTATGTATCTTTTTAGTCTCTTTTTGATCAAATATCACTTTATTGTCATTTCTTACTCAATGTTTCAAAAAGTACCACATAAGGACATTTGCCAATGTTTATCTAAAACCTGTTCCTGTCTGGTAAAACTAAAGGCACTTTCAGGAATGCCGCTTTATCTTCCTATTTATGTATTTATTACTGTGCAATCAGTTTTATTAACCTCATTTGTTTACACAGACTTAAAGTGAGCTTATCATTAGCTTGTGGTAAGCATTCACTTGTTCAACGGGAAAAGAAATGACTCAAAACCTTATCATTCAAGGGGGTAGAGTGATTTATTATGTAGGAATGTTCATGTTAAGATGTTAATGGTTGGAGATAAACTTTAAGGCATTTAAGAATCTGGCATTAGTTCTCATACACATATTAAGCCAGTCAGCTCAAGTCTTCTGGGAGCTGTAAATGGAATTATATTTCCCACCCAAACATAACAGCACCATTACTCCTTAAATTATTACTGGTGCTTGATCCTTTCATACAATGTAGATGTAACACACCCTTTCATTTGCATTCATTTTAGTTGGCTCACACCAAAACTAATTTTAACCTCGCTGAGAGAGAATCGGCAGACATTTATTGTGAATGAACAAGGCCTTTGCAGTTGGGAGCGACAGCTAAGGGTATATCCCCAAACATTCCCAATCATCCAATCCCCCAATCCTTAAATAGACACAATTCAATAATACAAAGTTGTGTGTGTGTGTGTGTGTGTGTGTGTGAATATGTGTGTGTAGTACTACTTGTATTTAAATCACTTAATGATATATTTTAAATACTTTTTACATCAAGATATTTTGGGGATACAAGTACATTTAGAAGGCCCCTGATGGCCCTTAGCAGCCATTTGGTTTGCCTAAGGCTGTTTCAGTATGCATATAAAGTAGTAAGTTTAAAGTTTTTCCCAAACAACACAGAAAGAATACAATGCATTTTCTGAATTAGAGTACCATTTAACTACATATTTGATATGTTTTTGTAACTGTGAGAGTAGTGAAGTATTTTTTTCATTTTTTGATTGTTTTTTTTTTTATTATTATTTTTTCCACTTAAATACATATATTTGCAATATAATAATTTAGAGTAGATAGAAAACCAATGGTTGAATCAAAATGTTTAGGAACTATTTAGGAACTGATGTTGTTTTTTATTTGATTTCACTAAATACAGGATCATTTTTAATGATGATTATGAGCTGCAGACATAATGAAATGTGCTGGAAAAACCTATATTTCAGGATTTTGACTTTTCACATCATTTTTTTATATTTCAGTTGAAAAACATGGTGTGATTATTATGGTCCTTATTTTCTTTTATTCTTCTTGTCTCTATTTATTTCTTGCAGGGTCTTTACCAAACAAAATGTCTTTTCCAGTTTTGCAATATTATGTGCAGGCCCAATAAATACTTTGAAACACCACATCATGACTTTGCTTAAATCTAAATTAGTTACACCAGTCACAACTCTGTGCTAAAGCCCACATGGGATAACACTGCCTCCTACTTACCCCCTTTCACTTTTGCCTGGGGCAGTTAGAGAGGCAGTCGTGATTCACTTGACAGAACACCAACACTTTCTTTGCTTCTTACATCCTGACTGAAAACACAACCACTGAGTCAATCTTAACCGTGAAAAATGGGTTAGAAAATTTGACCTGCAGTAATACTTGTTGCAGATAACTGACATCTCTCAGCTGTTACCTGCAGCAAGCTGAGTTACCCCCTGATAACTGGATACCTGTCTCCAGGTACAATTTAAAAATGACAGAATAAATATAACTAAATTTGGATTCTGTGATGGATTACTTACCTTGTTATTAAGTTAAAGGTTTATGTCTTAGTCCATGTATTCTGCAAGCAATGTTGCATCTGCTTCAGTTTCATGACTTATTTTGTGAGCACCAAGAGTGAAATCCAATTATCCATGGCCTGAAGTCCATCATAAATACCATAATGCAGAATTAGTAGTCCAAATATAATTACGTCTTGGTTTGCTATTTTGATGACTCATGACTCAACCCAGAATTCACTCGAGTCAGCGACATATCTGCTTTCTTTGTCTTATTACATTGTGACTTTCATTATATCTAGCAGGAGTAATCAGAATTGCATTACGGATGATTAAAATGATGCTTCTACCTAAAGTTAATTATCTGTTTTCAATTATACCAAATAAACCATCTCCAGGTTGGTTTAAATCATCTCCCACATATCCAAATTCGTTTGGGAAAACAAGCCATCACGTATCAGCCTTAAAACAATACAGCAGACTAAAGACAGAGGTGGATTAGACCTGCCCAACTTTAATCATTATTTCATATCTAACAGGCTAAAATACATCTCCAAATGGCTCAAACCAAGATATCTGGATGATCCATGGCTAGATGTAGAGCAAGCATTGTGTGAGGATTTGACCATCTCTGACTTGCCATTCATCAGTTCAACCATTAAACGATATAAGTGTTTTAAAAGTATTAACATCAGCTCCTCCTTAATGGCCGTGTGGGAATTTCTGAAACTAACTAAGTCTGCACTTATTCCATGTAAGCTCACACCCATCTGGAACAACCCCGACACCCTGCAAAATGAAAATATGCTAAACTTTCCTCAATTAAAAAATAAAGGAATAAAACAGTTAGAAAATATCATAGAAAATGGAAACTTTTCACCATTTGATGTACTGACTTCACAACATGAAATAAGCAACACCAAATTCTTAGAGTATCACCAACTTAAATCTATCATAAGTAAAAAAATATACTCTACATTCCATACATTCCATTGTCTCCCAATTTCAAAATGGGAAACAGATTTATCCAGAAACCTTAATAAAATGAGTGGATACAAATATGGCTAAATACATTTAATATGACAAAAAAATCAAATATAGAATTAATGCAATATAAAATTTAGCACAGAACTCATTATACAGGACATAGGATGTTCAGGATGGGTCTGTCACAATCAAACATCTGTTCACATTGTACTGAGACCACTGCTGACAGCTATTTTCACGCCTCATGGTCTTGTCCACCTGTTCACAGATTCTGACTTTATGTATGTAAAGAATTATCACAGTGGTTTAAATGTAATATTCCTGCAAGCCCCACGATGTGCCTACTGGCTGATTTGAGCAAAATTAACACCAAGTTAATCTCTTCAAACTTAACCCTCACTATCTTGTGTATCACAAAGAAAACTATAATTTTAATTGGAAAACTAAACTGAATCTTTGTAGCAGTTTAGAAATCTCTTATTAGATCACATAAGTATTGAGACAATGTCTGCCTCTTCCAAGGATCAATTAGCTGAATTTCACTCTCCCTGGTCCCCTGTGATTTGCTCCATCACTTAGTTCTGGTAGAGTGTACCCTCCTCGTTCTGGGGTTTAGGGGTTGGTTTGGGGTTCCCCGGGGCTGTGGGCACATGGCAGTTGTCTGGATGCGGGTCTTGGCTGCTTTCTCACTGGGGCAGCTCTGTGTCTAACCCGGGTGGTGGAGCAGTGGATGGAATCTTCATCACCCACCGGCATGTATGATGGACGGGTGCAATCTGGGTCTGCTGGCAGCTCCCCGGTGGAGATGGCTGTGGGCTCTGGTGGTAGGGGAGGTTGCATCCGACGTGGCCTGCGGCGGGGACCCTGTGGAGTGGGAGGTGCCTAGTGCTGATAGCGTCTCTCATTCCAGAGGGGAACATGGGCTTCTCACTCTTCCCACTCACCAGCACACACATAAGTAGGTAAATAGGGGGCGGTTACGTTTGCTGGGTGTGGTAATTGGGACCATTTGGGTGGCCCTTGTTGCTGCACTCGGTACCTGATCGCCTCTCAGTTTTAATCACACCTATACATAACACACAATTACTACAGATGGCAAACATACAGCTCTTGAGAAATGTATGGTGGACGGGGATACTTAGGTTGAGGGGTGGGGGGGTAAGGGGGGGGGGTGTGTGGAGCGACAGAAAGGTGCACTGGGGGTGAGTATAGATGTGTGTGTACCAGTGGTTTAGGAGGGGCGGGAGCTGATCTGTGTGGATGGGTGTATGTGTGTGAATGGGGGGCTGGGCATCTTGTGTGCCGGGGGATGGGCTTGCTCCTGTCTGGTGGCGGGCTTGTGACCCTGAGGTTCGCTGGCGTTGGTTGGGTCCCAGGCTTTTGTGGGTGGGGTGTGGGGCGGGGGGTAGGGTGGGGGGGTTGCTTCTGGGTTCTTGAGGCCTTAGGACCTTTGCCCTGCTCTGGGTGCCCGGCGGGGTCCTCGATTACCGGCCTGGGCCCCGGGCTGCGGGGGCTCTGACCGGGACCACCCTGTCCCGCCTCCTCGGTGGACGGTGGGCTGGTTCTGGGGTGGCAGGGGTCCTTGTTTGGGACTGCCTTTCGTTTGTCCTGGTCTTGTGGACCTGACCTGCCTCGGACCTTCTGAGTAGAGGGGGATACCTGAGCATGTTCAATTTCCTGTGAG
This sequence comes from Pseudomugil tenellus, assembly GCA_037177515.1. Classification (NCBI taxonomy): domain Eukaryota; kingdom Metazoa; phylum Chordata; class Actinopteri; order Atheriniformes; family Pseudomugilidae; genus Pseudomugil; species Pseudomugil tenellus. The sequence continues at coordinate 20,903,809 of JBAMHX010000019.1, forward strand.
CACTTTTTCACTTTGTATGTTCTGCATCATGGCACTGCTAGCACCAATCTTTTGTACGTATGTATGGGCCTTAAATTTTTATTCTGTGTATGTATGTATGTATATGTATGCATGGTTGGATTGCGGTTCACTTTTGTGGTGTGTATATCTGTCTCTTCTTTCTGTATTGTTTGTTTTCTCTATCCCTTTCTCTTGTTTTCTTGTTCTTTTTCTGTCCCCTCCGGTTGTGTCCAGCACCGCATTGAAATCTTGACAAACGATGATGTAACCAAAATAAAGAATTCAGATAATTAGGAGGAACTTTGTATATACGTAGATACATATAGTTCCTCTTGAATAAGCAAAGTTGTTCAGCAAGACACAGACAGATCCACATTATCTGCCTGTTTTAATGCTGGACAAGTTAAAAAAAAAAAAAGAAAGACAAAAGAATTGCATTACAGACAATAGGCTCATATAATATGCCTGTCACTTTTGCAAAGCTCTGACTGGCAAACCCTCTCTGCCAAGCAGGATATACAGACTCCCTCATCAGTCTGCCTGTTTGCTTGTGAAGAATTAAATAAAGCACTCTGACATCAGTGTGCCTTAAGTCTTTCTTCATGTCTCTAGCATTCTCATTGCACTCCCAGTTAGAAAAATATTTTGCAGAAAAAGCTTCAGATTGGTCAGTGAATAACCAGGATCTTGAAGACTCAAGCAAAACTACAGCAAGTAGTGCTAAAAAAAAAAAAACTCAAAGGATAATGATGGTACAAAGTGTATATTTAGATTTACTGAAGTCACTCTCTGTGGCCGATCTCTGTGAAGCGCCTTGGCCGATCTCTGTGAAGCGCCTAGAGACGACATTGTTGTGAAATGGCGCTATACAAATAAAGTTGAATTGAATTGAATTGAACTCAACATTCCACCCAAAACATAAGAATAAACCTTTTACACTTTGCCACGTTTACACGTGTCAACTCAAAGAATCCCAGCAAGATCCAAAATAACATGACTGAATATTAGGTGGTTCCCTGGCTACATAAATGTGATATGATCTGAAGACATCATGGGAACAAAGCCTATGTTGAAAGATATGCAGGTAGAACTCACTGCAGAAGACACTTCCATGCTCTGAATAAAATCAAACTTTATTTATAAAGTACTTTTCAAACAACTACTGTTATACAAAATGCTTTACAGTAGAAATGAAAACATTAGACAATTAAAAAAAATTCTGCATGTCCATTAATCCCCCTGCCATAAACACCACACAGACACACAATCATACGCAGACATACAACAACCAATGAAAATTGAAAACAACTTTTTAAGAAATAATAATAATAATAAAAAAATAAATAAATCATAGGCTACATTAGGCTAGGTACAGATAGACCAGCTGAGACAGCGTCATCAGAGGAGTTGTCTCCACCAGGAGCAGAAGGTCACCTGCAGCCACCGGACGCAAGCTTGCCGTCCAGAAAAAAGGTCTAAAGCAGACTCTAGGACCAGCGAGCCAGAGCCCAGCAGCCACAGCCAACCCCAGCTCCCGGTGCAGCGACTCCTCAGAGGAAACACCGGAAATTCAATAACTGAAAACCAGATTAAAAGTAGTAAAGAACCTAAAATGGATAAATAAACGAGTACAACTAAAAGAATAAATACTAATTAAAAGCTAAGCTAAAAAGATGTGTCTTGAGCCTGCTCTTACAAACCTGAACATTCTCTGCAGCCCTGAGGTCCTCCGGCAGACTGTTCCACAGTCGGGGGCTGAAGAACTGGAAAGACGCCTCACCATTAGTTTTTGTCCTGATTTTAGGAATAGCTACAAATCTTCTGCCGGAGGAGCGCAGGGACCGCAAGGGTCATAGAGTGAAAGCAGTTCTGAAAGATAAGAAGGCGCAAAACCATTAGGACATTTAAAATTGATCCTAAAACACACAGGAAGCCAATGTAGTGATTTCAAAACCGGTGTAATGTGCTCCCACCCCCTTGTCTTAGGACAAGTGCTGCTGAATTTTGTAATAATTATCAACCAGAAAGAGTCTTTTTGGGAAGACTAGAGAGCACGGCATTGCAGTAGTCAACACAACTAGTGATAAAAGCATGCATTAGCGTCTCTGTGTTAGCCTGAGAGAGAATCGGACGGACTCTGGCGATGTTTTTAAGATAGAAAAACCTATTTTTGTAATGTTTTTAATATGTGGGATAAAAGTCAGCTCAGAGTCAAAGATAATGCCAAGGTTTCTTACTTGTGATGGATTAAAATACTGTGCCTGTAATTTAGGTAAAAGTTTCTCTTTCTGAGCCTCTGGACCAATGACTAAAACCTTAGTCTTCTCCTGGTTAAGCTGTAGAAAGGTTTCTGCCATCCAGGATTTGATGTCTAAAAAGCAGTTAAAAAGTGCATCCATTGGCCTGGTGTCATCAGGAGACATGGAGATGTAAAGCTGCATATCATCTGCATAGCTGTGAAAGTTGATTCCATGCCTCCTGATTACACTGCCAAGAGGGAACATGTACAGATTAAAAGGCAAAGGACCTAAAATGGAACCCTGGAGCACACCACATGTGATTTTATGAGCGTGAGAGGAGCAGGTATCTAAACTTGCCATAAACGTTCTGTGAGGTGGGATGTAAACCATTTGTGCACAGTACCAAGGCAGCCAACCAGGTGTTAAAAGAATAGTGTGGTCTAAAAGAACACTTTCACCTGTTTAGAATCATAATTTAATTTTAAATCTTTAAGGCTGTCTCTTATTAAGCTGATTTAAAACATTTTTTTTTTTCTAAAACTGCTTAAAAAATGGTAAGTTAGATACAGGTCTGTACTTATTAAATCATTAAAATCTAGATTGCTCTTCTTTAGCATAGGTGTCACCACTGCAGCTTTAAAAGCAGTGGGGAAGAACCCCATCTGAAAAGAGCAATTCATGTGTCACAAACCTGGAGATGGGACACAAATAATCAGATCACAGAGATAGGTCAACAGTGGTTTATTAAACAAATAAGTGCAATGAAAGTTATCCAGTTCCTCACAGTCGGCTCTTCAGGTGTAACAAGGGGTACAAGGCAGGACAGCAGGAATCAGCCAAGGATCCGCTGGAGGGGGATGACAGCTGCTGAGCAGACAAACAGTTTAGGGGAGAATAAACAGGTAGAATGGGGCTTTCACCAGACTGAAGCGGGGCTCCTGAAACTCTCCATTGGGGCAGTGAAGATAAGTCCGTAATCCAGTATCCAAATCCAGTAAGACGGTAATTCAAGAATCCAACAAACCAGGCAGAGTAACCAGACAGGGGCAGGCTGAAACAGGAATCCAGATCCAGAAACAAGGTCAACAGCAGACAGGGGGAATAATGCTGGATACATGCAGGGAAGAACCAAGACGACATGACACTGAAAGGTTGACGCAGAGCTGAATAAATAGTGCTAGGTGTTATGGTTTCTGGGTGTTGTTAGTTTTGTTTTGTAGACTTGCTTGTTTCCTGTTGTTTTGTAGTTTTCCTGTTTTGCCCATTGCTTTCTGTTTCAGCTTCATGTATTTGTTCATTAGTTCACCTGGTTTGATTTTGGTAATTGTTTTCACCTGTGTCTTGTTCAGTTTCCAGTTTATTTATACCCTTGGTTTTCTTCCCCCTTGCTGGTTCATTAAATTGTTCTTGTTTAGTAAATACTTGTCGAGTTCTTTGGATTTCGGTAATAAATCCTGCTACATTACACCCTGGCTGCCTCCTGGTTCAACTCCTCGCCTGCATTTGGGTCCACCACCTTCCCCGCGCCTTAACACTAGGGACAGGTGTAGCGCATCAGCCCTAATCAAGAGCTGGCAGAAGTGGGGCGTTCAGGGGGAAACCTGAACTTCACCCCACAGATCATGACATCATGTTTAAAAGATTTATAAAATGACTTAAAAAACCATTGTAGATGACCATTATTCCTGTCAAGGACGAGGACACTGGTTTCTTTAGATTGAGAAGAATATAAATTTAATAATGAAGAATAAAGAAGCTGAACATACATTAGACATTAAAACCCAAAGGGACAAATATTAAATACAGACATGGTACAAGGTCATAACACAGGTTGAATATTCCCCAAAGATCTGTGGATCCCACAGAAGTCTAGAGCTATTCTGCCCTAGTCAGATAGGGAAGCTTTGTTTAAAGACTTTGGTCACATGCGTCAATCTGTTTCTAAACATTTCCCTGATGGAAGGACGCCGGCCTTGCTTTGGCTACAACAGCCAAGGTCTTAGCAAATGGTTTACTAAAGGTCAGAATGACATCAGTTTAGGAGCCTTGTGGTCGGACCTTTTAGCTAGTCATTAAGAGCAAGGTAATTAAGCTAATACATGAAATTCCTCTACACTGTGTTGGAGTGGGATCTAAAAGACATGTGGTGAAGCTCTCTGGATGATTGACTGACGTGAAGAGAACCTGGCTGATATTAGGCAGGTCGTCAGGTGTGCTTAATTTAATCACAATTTCTCTTTACTAAATATATTCATTCCTTATTTTCCATTAATAGGAACTGTCCTTCAATAATATATAATAGTAGATGTAAAAACTTACCATTGTATCACCTTGAAATAGTTTGCTACAAAAGTATTATATTAAAATGACTGAATACTTGTCCCAGTTTAGGATAACAGCAGTGGTGAAAAAGGCCTAAAAATGGACTAACAGGCAAAATACAGACATATAAGAAATAAAATGCTATTTAATAGAACAAAAATGCTGAAACCAAAGAAGTATAAAAATCAACTAAAAACAATACAATGTAGAACAAGGCCTATGCCGTCAGAAACGACGGCTAAGGGAATATCCCTAAATACCCCCAATCCCCTAATTCCCCAATCCTCACGTGTTCAGTCACAAAGCTCCACCTGGTGTCGAAACTTTGAACCAGCCCAGTATGACGCCAGGACAGGATTCATCATGAGGTCACAACCTTTTATTTGCACTTGATTTGAGGTCAATGAGTAAAATAGTTCCAGAGATATAGCTAAAGATCTGATTCTTCGTACATAAAGCGCCAGTTGGTGGGGAAACCATAAATTGAAATCTTGTAAGATTTGATACAGGTCATCTCCTTGGTATACTTAGTATCAGAATGAAATTGTAAAAATTGCTTAAGTTATCATGGTCACATGAAAAATATCTGGCCACGGGGGACGAGGCGGTGGTCGGGGATATGATAAATACAAACATTGGGTCACGATAAAAGGAAACTGGTATCTTTCCTCCAGCATACCTGGTTTAAATGAAAGAGCTTGTCGTCAACAATAGGGATACAGAAACCCAGTTTAAACCAGGGAACATCTGAAACCTGCAGGGTGTTGATTCTGTAGATACTGAATGACTAGTTGCAGGAGTTGTATCTTGTTGCAGGTGCAATGCACCTACATTGCTGCACTTACCTTTATCACAATATCTGTTTCAAAGCATCTCTTCAGTTCAAAGGTGCTGATATTTATCATCATTTCAAATATCAGGACTTATCAAATGAACGCCACTGTTCTAAGATCAAGGTTTATGACACAGATCCATTATCGCATCTGCTGTGATCCAGCTGAGGCTAATTTATTAGCAGGAAGTTTGTGTCAGTATTTATCATCATCTCAGTATCATTAATAGAAAGTTGTTGGTTACAGGACTATTTATGCAATTGATCTAGTTACTAAGAAAATTAAGCTAGTTACCTATTTTCCAATTTTACAGTGGCTCCAACCTGCTATGTTCGGATTTCAGGCCCATTTCTGCTTTTTTGCTCAGCTGAGTTTATGGAGTTCCAAGGTGTCAAAAATAAACGACTTATCTGGAGTTAGATGCAGTTCAGAAACAGAAATCTAAGCATTACTCTTTGTGCTGGCAATCAGTTACTTATATATCACCCGCACCTGGTCCAGAGGTCACTAAAGTTCTATCTTTCATTAGTGTTTGCCTTCATATCTGTGTGCCATATCTCCTTCTGTTTGTGTTTGAGTGTGGAGGTGAAATATTCCCAGTAGCCATGGACTGGAAGTCACAGAAAAACAAAAAAAAGATCATGGTGCGTATTTATTTTTGGTCAATCGCTACAGCCTTGCCTCTATGATTTGGTTTAACATTGAGTATTCCCTGAATTTTACTGGAAGGGAACTTTACTTAGAAAACTGTATTCTGTTGACAGCAGAGTTTTTTGATTCTCTAGTGGCAGAAGAGTTGTGAGGTTTCTTGAAATGTATTTGTTAATGAAATGCAGTTAGTTAATTTGTTTTTGCAGTGGTTATATGGACAGTTTTCACTGTATTATAGGATGTAAATAAATGTAAAAACCATAAATAGCTAGGACAGCGGCCCATTGTGCTAGATCATACTTCAGTTTGCTTGTTTGACATCTGAGGATGCCACTCGATTGAGTTTTGCAAGAGGAATCTGTCCTTTCTAGTAAAATAAAAAGACATGTTCTGCATATGCGGTCAGGGTAGATTGTTTCAAAGAAATTTCAATATTCTGTAATTGTCCATGTTATTAATTGTCCTGTTTTCAAAATGTATGGTACATGTTTAGCAGAAGCCAGATCTGGACTGCAGTACCTACAAAGCAAATTTGCTGAAAGCCAACAAAGATAAGAGTATCCAACTGCAGTCAAGATGGCGCTCCACAGTGCCGCCATTTCTCAGCTCTATCCCGGAACCGGAAATGACGTAGCACTATCCTGAAAGTCACGTAATCACAACATCGGAAAAATAGACAACACTTTGACCGGTTGCTAGGATATGATGAACGCTTCCGCCAAATTGATCATGGCAAGAGAACAGGGGAGTAATGTTGCATTAAAACCAGACTAACCCTAACCTGGGGATTTTTGGTTTAAGGATTTTAGAGATTAAATGATTTTTCATAACCGTGTATCAGTTTATTGAAGTGACAACACTGTTAACACCGTCAAAGCAGCTGTGTAAAAATCAAGCGATGGGATGGATGATAGACTGATGTATATTATTTTTATGTCATGCGATTGTCCGATGCCACCTTCGCGGTCGACGTAATGAGCACTAAAGTGCAATCTGCATTCCAGCATCTGCTGGGCCTATTATATCTCGAGTTAAGGAATATATGACTGTCCAGAAGGAAATATTATAAGCTGCATAAAGGACAACTGCACACCCTCTACACAACACTGAGCATAAAATATCCTAAATCAGTCTTCCTCGGCTTAGCTTGAAGGCAGAAAAGTATAAAAGATCATTACAGCCAGTAGCCATCGTCGTCTGGATTAAATCATTCATCATGATTGTTTTCTTAATAAAACACAACAACACTAAAAAGACTTTTGTAATTAATCAAGTATTTTGGTGATACCATCCCACTGGTAACATTAAGAAATTGACTTCTCATATTTCCAGCCCTCCTCTGTCACCCTCAGAAGTTAAAAGAGCTGTTGGAAAAAAAGTGCAAAACAAGTTTAAGGCGCTTTTTAAGCCTGAGAGGTAGATGGATTCTGCCAGAGTTACAAACTTTCGGAACACAGAATCTGTGGTCAGTCCAAGCAGGGGTCAAAATCCAGGTGAGACACAGGGTAAGATAAATCCAATAAGGGCAAGGCAAGAAGGAAGCATTCCGGTATCAGGTCAGGGTCGAAGTCAGAAGGCTAAGAGAACAAGAATGCGGAATATCACAGAATAACTGGTGACCATCTGGCAAGGAAGCAGAGACAGAGAAGAGGTTAAGTAGGGCAGGGAGAAGGTGATAATAAGGATCAGGGAGCTCAGGTGGGGTAAATGAGCCTGATGAGGTGGAGGTAGTTCCAGCAGGAAGAGATCACGACAAAGTCTTGAACATTTTAGTTTTTATTTTTCTGTCCATCTGGATGGTGAAGAGCAGGTATTGATCTGGGTTGTTGTAAATGTAGGATTCTGGCTTTTTACCACAGTTGACTCCTGTGTTCTGTCCTTTGGTCCTTCTCTCCTTTATAATTATAAGACACTCCTTTATGACACACCTAAATAATAATGTTTGTGCTCCTTTTTTAAATACGAGTGAAATAGAAACGTGCTACAAATTGTGAGAGCTAGATCTTTTGCTGCAATTAACCAAACTAAGAACATATTTTTAATTCCCTGGTATGTGTGATAGATGGGCGTATTGGCGGCAGCAATTGTGACCTTAATCCTTGGTCTTGGACTTGGCCTTGGACTGGACCTGCACAGATGCAAAAACAAAGGTATTGCTGCACAATAATCTATTATCATGTATATAAAACCTGTTTATTTTGACATTAACTTGACATCAATTTTACTTTTTGCTTCATTAATGGATATAGGAAGGGGGATTTTACTAGATATTTTTACTATTTTACTAGACATGGAGCTTCACTGGAGTTCAGGCAACAACATCACCTTCTTGTTGCCATTAAGCCATGGTATATTTAGTAAATTAGCAATGGTTTGTTCTAGCTAACCTCACTGTCACTGCTTCGTCTAAACAACTTCTGTTGCAATTTAAAAATATCAATGAAAGATTGAACAAAATAGATCTTTGGAAAAAAAATCTCATGCATTCTCTCCTCATCTGTCCCTCTTCGTCAGGTTTTTTTGTCACATTTGGGTTTGTCACAAATGTATACATTTATATTTCTGGATGCTTCTACTCACAATGACATGACACAATGATCTACCGACTAATTTATTGACAACACTAAAGGGGAAGTCGGGTTTTAGTAACATGCAAATGATTCTATTTTTGACAAATGTGGAATAACAAACCCAATGATACTGCTTAACACGTGCGCTCAGAGCAACACAAAACCAAAACACTCTAACATGGCAAAGCAATTTAAACATAATGTGCTGACAATATGGTTTGTCAGTGGATCAATGAATGAGAAACATTAGTTCTGTCAACAGACTTGTGGTTTCATGTGAGATGTTTTTTCTTTTGATCTTACTTCTTTTGTTCTTTTTTTTTTTTTTTGTCTTGCTTCCTCTTATGTCATTGTCTTGGGTTTCTTCGATGTTGGAGCCACTGGCTATGTTTTAAAATGGTCATTGTGTTGATATTCCGTTTTTAGCGTGTAATGCAATGTTAGGCTAAATGCAACTGGGATGGAAGATATGGTTCTATAGCTGCTGGGCAGTAAAAGTTCAAGATTTGTGTGCATAATATTTGTCATTGTGTCAAAGAGTCAAAAGAATGAAATTCTCAAGTCTAAAAGTTACGTAAGTGCTACTTAAGTGCGTTACTCCAGAGGTGACGAAATCCGGTCCTCGAGATCCACCATCCTGCAACTTTAGATGCATCCTTTCTCCTACACGCCCAAATGAAATATCTGAATTGCCTTTCCTGCATGTCATTCAGCTCTGCAGAGGCCTGGCAATGAGCCATTTATTTAATTGAGCTGTGTTGATGAATGGTTGCCCTTAAAAGTTTCAGGATGATAAATCCTGAACACTGAACCTTGGCACACCTGCTTTTTAATCCGTGGATGTCTTTAAGGGCCGCTGTCATGAAGGCTTTAGGTGTGTCCTTGCTCCAACACCTGGAAAAAAAAGACTTCCTCAGAAGCTTGTAGGCTCTAAAACAAGGGTCAAGCACACCGCCACCTGATGCATAGTATTGCATAGAAACATGACCATCCCACAGGCGGCGGGAGTCACAGTGTGTGTTTCTATAGATTCACAACTCCCACTACAATCAAACTTTTGGTGCAAAGCAGACACATCAGTGTACAACTGAAATAGGAGATGTGGAGGTCTCTTTATACCCTCACTTCCATCCATCTACAATGAGAGAGTGTCTCATCCTTGAAACATCCAGGCTGCAAAACCATCAGTTTATGCCTTAGATTTAAAAAAAATGGCAGATTGTTTTATATTACCTAATTTGTTCCAATTTTTTTTATCATCTAACTTCCTTTTTGGCTGTTTGGAATGTACAAATTCCTGGTATATCGCAAGATTGGGGAAACTGTTGGTAGCTACTGGCAAGCTGACCCAGGATTTGACTCACTGGAGTTGACACTGAGACTAGACTTGAGGAAGACAAAACATATGTCAGCCTGACCTAAAACTGTTATCTTAATCTAGTTCCCCTTTATCTATCTTTACTCCGGTCCTAGAGCCCCACAACGTTGCAAGTGTTGCATTTCCATACTGCGTCACACCTGACACAAATAATAGGTAATTAGAAGAACTGTGCTCTTTAAATTCAGCTGCTTTGGCAAATGGTGGGAAAAGTTGCCAGATATAACGTTTACTTTCTGGACCAGGAAAATACACTTCTGCTTACATAAACACACATTCCACAAATATCACCTCATTTCCATGCAATCGTTTTGACTGGATACGATAGACAGTAGTCAGCTGGATCCGCTCTGCTGGCAGTACAGACTCCTTCCCATCCTGTGTACAACGTGGTCATATTCATTCCAGTGAAGTAAAAACTCTAGCAGTTATAATAACTAAGAAAATACTTTGATATGTAAGCCAATATTAAGAAAGGTGTGTCTGTGTGTGCATGTCTTTGTTGTGTTTGTGATTAATTACAGAAGCTTGAAGGCAACTTCTCTTTTGTCCCAATGTGAACAGATAACACAAACTGCTGGGAAATCCCAACTCCTCATTGCACCCATCTGAAACCAAAAACAAGCCAAAGCAAAGTTCAGCCAAAATAAACATAAAAATATTTTACTTAAGTTCATAAATCTTAAGGTTTCTAAGAAAAACGTGTATTTTACAATCGCAGAAGAAATATTTGCTTGACTCAAAGGAAATGCGTCACTTAAAAGCTAACACTTGCCTTTTTTTTCAGTCACTCCTCAGACATCCTGCAGGAACAGATGCTATGAGCCTTTTGATTATGAATCTGGCTGCAGATGTGACACAAGCTGTGCTGCTACCAACAGCTGCTGCTATGACTACATTGACATCTGCACCGTTCCAAGTGAGACTTTATGCTGCCAACCCTATAATTTTCTTTCCAACCCTAATCATATACATTTTTTTAAAGGCTGTCCTCATTTCCCTCCTACTTCCTGAGACCACTCAAAAAATCCAGTCAGGCTAAAATTAGAATTGCAGTAATATGAAACAGGTTTACCTGTAAATAAACCCAAATTTATCCATCTGCAGTTCTTTTATATTTCTATTATGTTGCCTTTTTATATTTGCAAACTTTTACCCTTTCAGCTGAGCAATGGGAATGCACAAAGCTGCGCTGTGGTGAGAAAAGGCTGACAGAGAGCAAATGCCATTGCTCTGACGACTGTCTGTCTGCAGGAGACTGCTGCACAAACTACAAGCACATCTGCCATGGTGAGACTGTAGTGACTTTTAGTAGATTTATTTCCAACGACATTGAATGGAACATGTTGCATGCTTTACATCAGGGCTGCCCATGAACTGTTCCTTGATCTCCTGCAATTTTTCAATGTAACTTTCTCCATCGAACCTGAATCAAATGGCTGTATTCCACCATCATTCAGCTGTGCAGAGATTACCAAACTGCAGAGGAGGACTTTTGATGTGAATAAGTAGCATAAGGAAAAAATCTAATACCTGCAGGACAGTCACTTTTAAAAACAAAAGTCAGAGAAAATCATTAAATCATTAATTTTTTAAAACTATCTTGCCTTTCTCCCACTAATGAAATAAAAAAAAGACATCACATTTTAATGCTCAGTTTATTTTCTACTTTGCTGTAGGAGACAGTGAATGGGTGGAGGATGAGTGTGAGGACCTGTCAACCCCCACGTGTCCAGCAGGGTAGGTACTACTAGTGTGCAATTTAATAACCTGCAATTTATATTTTTTGTATGTATTTTTTTTTTTGCCTTCAAATGGTAATTTGTAATTTGTAGACGCTAAAATGTTGTGTTATTGAAATATTCCACCTACACATGAATCTAATCGTGCTATCGCCTTGTCGCTAATAAAAGAAACGGGATCTCATTCATGCAGGTATGTCACATTAACTGATTCATTGTTTTTCTGATTGAATCCTTGTATTCTGTTTTTCCCTGTAGATTCACGAAACAGCCCCTACTCCTTGTTTCTCTGGATGGACTCAGGGCAGAGTATATGCAGACATGGAACACATTAATTCCAGTTCTGGATAAACTCCGTAAATATCAAAGCTTATCTTGTTTGGCTTCTTTTACTGCTGACGTTACAACGACGTCTAACAGAAAAATGTGTTGATTGTACTTTTACAACCTGCCATGTACAAAGCCTTTTAAAGTATACTTCCTGTCTCCTATCTAATGATTTTAAGTTTTTTAAGTCTAACCAGTCAGTTACTTTGTACATGCAAACAATTGATCTGACCTTTTATTTTCATTTGAAGCAGCTTTCTAATTAAAATGCAACTGCTGCTTTATATTTAGTTGTGACCGCATGAAATTTCCCAGGCCACAGGCAGACCAATGCACACTCTGAGAGGCCTTAATGCCACTAATAATTTTCAGAGTTTAGTTTCATTGCCAACTTGTTTTTTGTCTTAACAGGAACCTGTGGAACTTCAGCTCCGTATATGCAGTCAGCATTTCCTAGCAAGACTTTCCCCAATCATTATACTATTGTTACGGTAAATACATTTACCTCTGCATGGAAAGCCTTCTGCTCTCATAGCAAACATCACACAAGCTGTGGGCTGCTTTCTTTGGTGCATTCTTTAAATCTAACAAAACTTTTACAAAATGACATTGTTCCATTCATGTTGGTTTGCACTGCAAATTTTTCATTTGTGGCACTCATTGTAGGTTTGCAGAGCTACTTTTGTGTTGCTAAGATTTTACTTTGTAAAGGTTTTTACCCTTTCTGATCACTCATCTGCAGATTTTAGAGATTTGCATGTATTTTGATCATGTTTCATGATTTTGTATTGAGGAAAAATAAATTCCCCAAGAAAAGTACTTTAAAGGGGTGCTGCACAGCGGTTAGCGCTGTAGCCTCACAGCAAGCAGGTTGCCGGTTTGATCCCCGGCTCAGATGGTGGTCTTTCTGTGTTGAGTTTGCATGTTTTTTCCCATGTTGGCATGGGTTCGCTCCGGGTACTCTGGCTTCCTCCCACAGTCTAAAGACATGCACCTTGGAGATTGGGGACTCTAAATTGCCTATAGGAGTGAGTGACAGGCTACCTGTCCAGGGTGCCTCTCGCACCAATGTGTGGGATTGGGTGGGGAAATGGGAGGGCCTCTCTGGCTGGATGAGCGATAGGAGCTGGGAGTCGTAGTAAGTCATTCCCCGTTCTGTGTAAAGACCTTGCAGCAAGAGATGAGTGGTATGGCAAAGCTATAGAATGGTGCATGTTGCAAAATGCATAATATCATAAGTGTGCATGTGTTTGCTTTGTAGACTTAGCTGAAAAATCTCAGCTGTGCATCAAGGAATTCCTGGATGCTTCCAAACACATGTAGTTTGTCAGAAAAGAAGCAAAGGGATTACCCACTGTTTTGTTTACATTCTCTGAAGCACAGGGAAGGTAAACACGGAGGCTCCATCGTTTTAATGGATATGAATCATTTAGAGAATGCACTTTAAAACATGACTCACTACTCAAGGAGGATTTGGTCTTCCAGCCTATCATACAACTGTGATTCATTCCAGAGTATCTATTAAGTGTCTATTAAGTGAATCATGTTCTAATTTTTTCTCCCCTCCCTTTTCACCTTCTTCAGGGTCTGTATCCAGAGTCAAATGGGTTGATTGACAACGTTATGTATGACCCAGTGTTTAATGCCACTTTCAGTCTATCCAATCCTGAGAAAAACAACCCTGCCTGGTACCTCGGAGAACCAGTAAGTCCTGTTAGGTCGCTGATTTACAAGTAGCTTGTTATAGCATTGTTATGATTATAGCACTCTTGTTAGTGTTCATCTGCAGTCGCTGTGGTGGGCTTGAGAAGAGATAAACACAAGGAAATTAGACTAAAACGAGAGAGGATTAGAAACAGATATATAAAATGCATTAGGAACGCTTTAAAGGTATAAAGTGGAAACTAAGTTTTATTCAGTCAAAAGGAAGCAGTGCAAACATGTCAACTGGGAATAAAGGACATAATTCTTACTGTGCAAAGAGGCAATAAAGGGCGAAAATTGAGGCACAAAGATTCTATAAGCTCGATGGCACGTTTAATGTCTTATAGTCCATTTTTTGTTTGTTTTTCTGTAAAAGCATTCAGTATTTTTTGCTTAAGTCTGTGGGAGGCTTGTTCCATTCCTTCTTTTATAGCTTCATAACAAAAGGCTAATTGGAGAAAACCATAAGTCAATCAGTTCTATGAACAAGTAAAAGACGATGTGTGTGAGAACAGAGGATATTTTAGCCGCATTTCTGAGAAAATGCATTTCGGTGCTAATTGGATGTGCTGTTTGTCTGCAGGTTTGGCATACAGTGAGGTACAATGGGCTGAAGTCTGGAACCTACTTTTGGCCAGGATCAGATGTGAATATCAGCGGAAACTTTCCCAACATCTACAGACCATATAATGGGTAAGATTGCCAGTTATGAAAATGTTCTGTTTACCTGAAAATAAGTGGATCAGACCTGGGGGTGTTGGTGTCTCACGCCACCCTGGCAAAGTCTCATTTTTCGTAAATCTCTTGCATAATTTACTTTGTAGAAAGTTCCTGAAATAAAATGGGTAATATTTCACTCTGAGCAACACAAAAATGTCTATTGAAATTTCAATAGATAATTTATGTGAATAAATTTGATTGTGTTTCTACTGAAAAGGCAATCCTTTTCAAGCTAACCTAGTCTCTCCCAAACTCGTAGAATTTCTCAAATATACCTGTAAAATTTGATTTTACCTTTGTTCGTGTGTGTGTGTGTGTGAGAGAGAGAGAGAGAATACCTACAGTGTGACAATGAGTACTTTGTGAAATGATAAAATAGTTTAATGGAATGAATATGACTTGATATTATGAAATATTAATATTAAAAATTAATAATTCATTTTCAATTTTTTGTTTACTTTAGTAACACTATAAGCATAGAAGGAAACCTTATTAGATGATGGTTAATAACTCAATCAAAGAATAAAATAATCGGTATCAATGAATCAATCAGTTTTAAATGTTATCGTCATAAGTTCTAGTTTGGAAATCAAGACAGACAATGACCAGATAATAAATTATTATTATTATTATTATTATATAATCTACACATTATAAATGTCAAAAATAGAGACATAATTAAACATATGACAGACTAGACAAACAAACAAAAAAACATGAATTGAGGCAGCTGTAGCTTTGATCAACTTAGGTTATATGGCTAAGAAAGTATGTGTATGGGATTAAAACTATCTTCAGTAACTTCTGAGGTTCGTAATCATGTCTAAATATTAAACTATATGGTGTGGTGGTGAGGTTATGGTTCCACGTGGTTGAGGCCAAAGATAGAAAGATTAAAAAATGCCCAAAAGTAAGGTGGTTTAAGCTGGAGTAATGGAAAAAATCTAACTTCCATTGAGGAGGCCCACTCTTAATTGCTGAAAGGTGAAAGCTTAATCCTTCATCTGAGTTCCTCATGTAACCGGTCCATGAGGGAAGCCAAGTTTGATAGGAGAGGGCTCCTCACGTCCAGAAGTTGTAGGAAAGAGAGAGCATGTGGGGCAATGAGTGAGACCAGGGACTTTTTTCGTACAAACATATACAGGCAAAACAATTACCTTGTATGTGATTTTAAAAACACTCCTACTCCAATTTCCAAAAATAGAAAATAATTCACTTATCGGAAGTCAGGCCCTTACTACGACCGTGACCCACAGGTCAATGCTCAAAAAAAGAAAATTAAGAGCAATGCAAAATAAATGTGCAACTAAAATGTAAGGTGTCGACCAAGGAATTACTAGAAATCATAAAGAACAAAAAATAAATAAATAAATAACCAACATGCAACTAACTCAAGTGAGCCCCAGCCGCAGGTTAAGGCCAGACCACCACACTCCCTGGTCAACGCGATGGGAACCTTCTCCAGATTATCCTAACAAAAAAGGGAGAGTTATAATGACGTCTCTACAATCAGTCCCAAAAATAAAAGAAATAGGATAAAATACAATAATTTTAAACAGGACAAAACAGCAGGGCATGTATGGCTGCATCTCTATTAGGAATGTATATTGTTAGGATTTTAACAATACCGATACTCCTTATCGATACCGATTTTTATCGATACTCTTATTGATACTGCACAATATAAAGTAAGGGTTAAGAGCTCTGGTTATTTCCCAGCATTCACTATGGAAAAAGAAATACAAAATGAGAAAAGCACTCAGATTGCAAACCTCCTCCAAGCCCACAGTTCCCCCTGATATTTTGAATCATATCAGCATGATCTTTGTCAGAGAGAAAAACAGTAGACAGAAACGGCCTGTAGGAGGCGTCAGCAAATAACAAGAGTCGCTATATTGCAAGAATCCCTAAAACATTCCTGAATCCAGATGGAGATCTGGATCACTTCTTTATCTCCCCATTCTGGAAATATCCTTATAATTTCATGAGAATTTGTCCATAACTTTTTGAGTTATGTTGTACAGAGACAGACATAGATAAATACCAGCTATAACATAACTTCCTTGGGAGGTGTAGGAGCCAATTGTCACTGGGATGTGGAGTTATTTTATATTTGATTTTATAGGTTAATTCCTTATAGCAAGCCTCTTTAAACTTTTGCAGTTCAGCACAGTTAACAATAGAAAGTTTTTTCTGACTGAGTTTTAGGTGTTTTAAAAAAAACTTGGATTAGGAAAAATGAGTGTCAGAAAGATGTTTTGTTTAATTCATAATGGTCCTAATATGCCATGAAGCTGTCTCTTTAAGAAACTGCAGGGGAAAACCGCAGAGTATAGCGTTAGCGGGTCTGCAGCATTGATTGAATAAATAAATGGAGAAGTAGACAGAGAGTAGCCATTAGGTTTTCTGACCGTAGTTGTAAGTGGATTTGTTTGACTTTGAATGGATCATAATCACTCCTGTAACAAAAAAGCCTTGTAGAAACAATAATAAACACTTTAATATTTAATTTTTAATATCTTGTTGCAAACGGAGTACAGTGGGGCTTAATTTGCCTAAAAGCACCTATAAGGGAGTAAAGAAACCAACAGGTAGTGGAGATTCGTCATCACCTATTGACGGCGGTGTGGCAACTGTGTCATACCTATCAGACAGTTAGGTAGACGTTCTAAAAGTACTGATATTAGTATCATTTGTCCAGAATCATAACGGAACCATAGTATCGTTAAGACTAGGAACCGGTACCAAACGATACTGAGTACCGGTATACATCCCTAGTGGCAAGTTTGCCTTTTTGTCACATTCTGGGAATTGTTGGAAATTCTGTTTTTGTCTTGTTCTCATGGCGAAAACAAGGTATTTAGAACAACCAGACTTCTCATGTTTTAAGGTCTCCAGATGTTCTCAGCTATCAAACTTGAAGACATGCATCACATCCTTTGTTTGGAATATAGACAAACCAGAGCAATCACAACAAAGCACCCCCTCATTTTCCTACATCTTATCTAATCCTGTTAGGTCTTGCAAAGAGAGACAAAAAGAGAGACAAAAGCAGTGTTTCACCTCAAGTCTCACAATAGCAGGAGGAAACCCTTGGTGATTTTGTGTGGGTGCATGTGTGCGGAACTTGGTCATTCAAATGCGCCAATTCAAGCGCACCATCAATGTATGTGTGTGTACACAAATACACACACATATATTGTTGGCCATGAATGAAAGGAAATGAAATTGAATGAAAGAAAAAAAAGGAAATAGTCATCGGAGCAACTTAACATAAAATGTATACATTTTTTTCTGATAATAAATAATAATAGCCTTAAAATTATTACAGAAAGACTTCACAGTGTGAGCTTCATAAAAGCTTTTGTAAACAAAACACTGCATAGATTGTTTACCAATACTGACACAATGACATGAGCCAATAATAAATTCATCCTGTAAACAGTTTTCTAGATCAGTTCAGTGAAATTAGAAGAAAAAAGTTTGGTGGTTCCCATAAATAATGTTGGATGACAATCAGTGTTGCCCAACTTGAATCCAAATACATGAACCATTTAGAATTAGGTGATTTTGTTCAGCTGTGTGAACACGTTCTTAAAGGAGAAAACCATAAACTGCACAACACATTTTTCATTTTTAAACTTGTAACCTTTTAAAATAGCATTCTTAGACATAAAATACAAATGATCATTTTATTGTGTAACTGTTCAGAAACTGAGCCAAGATACACCCCTATGACAGCCTGCCAGGCAAAGATGAAACTGTCAACAAGAAAGTATTACACAAACAATACGTCACCACAAGGCTGACACTGAAACCTGCCCTGCAGCACGATGACAGTAGCAAAACAAACGGGTACCAGTCTAGTCACAACCTGACTCATGGGTTCTGATAAGGAAAAAAAAAAAAGAAAGAAACTGAAAACAAAAGCAACAAAGCCGGCTGCATACTTCCATCAATCCAATTTCTGATGCTTGTTCAGGGTTGGGTCGCAGAGGCAGTAGACTAAGCATCCCTCTCACCACCCACATGTGCCAGCTCATCGAGGAGAATTCCAGGGCATCCCCAGGCCAGATGAGCGATATAACCCCTCCAGCATGTCCCGAGTCTTCCCCGGGGTCTCCTCCCGCAGGGACATGCCTGAAATACCTCACCTAGGGAGGCGTCATGGAGACGCCTGGCTCCTCTCCATGCGGAGGGGCAGCAGCTCTACTCTGAGTCCCTCCCGGATGATTGAGCTTCTCCCCCTATCTGTAAGGGAGAGCCTGGCCAGCCTGTGGAGGAAACTTATTCCTGCCGCTGGTATTTGCCGTCTCCTTATTTCCGTCACTACCCGCAGCTCATGACTATAGGTGAAAATGGATCAAATCAAAAGATTTATGAAATCAAAAATAAACTGCAGTGTGATGACGATCAATAAAGTTCACAGAGATGGAACTCATTACCACACAGTCTGTCACAAATCACAACTTGAAATGAACATGCAAACGCGTAGATGTAGAAGCTGCAGTTGAAGTTGCATGACTTAATATCTGCACTAGACAAAGTGCACACTAGACAACAACTGAATAAGCATCTGCATTCATTTATGGATGTACTAAACCATCTCACAGCGTACAAGACTTACTCAATATGTGAATTAGCAAGCACAAAATTGTGGTTCAGAAGAGACGAAGTGATGCATGTCAGATAAATTTGGAGCAACAGCTGCATGTTTGACAACTCCCCCCTTAAATCAAATCTAGCAGCAGAGCAGATTATCTTTATCGCTGTGTTGTTATCTTAGATTAGCTGCTCTCTGCTCCTTGAGAGGTGCAGTCCTGCAAGTGTTGGGAGTTTAGAAGAAGTCATCTAGAAGCAATCTTTACTTCAAATGAACTGCTCACCTGAGCCTTCCACATCCACTGTCAGGCAATACAAAAGGCTTTTTTCTATTATAATTTTGCAATATTTTTCTGTATCAACACGTCTGAAAAACCACAAGCAGAGACCCAATATGAGCCTGTGTTTTCATTACTAGTTTCTTCTTTTTTTAAAAAAAATGTATGCAAGTTTTACAAAATTCTAGGGTTAATTTAAATACGGTTACCGATTGTACTTTTTGTTAACATGTGAGCGCACCATTATTGCCTAAAAGCTGAAAGTTCAAATATCGAAAACACAATCAAAGCAGTCCTTCAGAGAAGTGAAGCATCTGAGAACAAATAGATATTTTAGATTTCCAAAAAAACTTGAGCACCTCTATTGAGGTTTGATTTATGTTTGGTAATTATTTTCCCTTATTGCAAAAAGACTTTGTGCTTATCACACAAAATAGAAATGCATGCTGAATTAGATTTGACACTGAACTTCTTACGCTCAGATATTCAATCAGTAGTTTCTGCTTCCAGAGGAGAAACTTGTTCACAGAGATAAAAAGAACATGTTAGGTTTAATCATTTCTCTTTTCATCGTTGGTTTGCTACTACAGAGTAGATTATCACAGTTTTTATGTAATATAAACAAATACTTTCACAAGCTCAAAATTAACAACTAGATAACAACCAAATGTCCATTTTCCATCAATTAAAGCTTAGAAAATTTGCAGTTATTGATACATGACAACTTTGCATTTAATACCACAGCTTGTTTGAAAACCATATTGTGAAGCAACTTTAAATTTTACCAAATAGACAAATGCCTTGTTTTACATTCAACATACAAAAACAGAAATAAAACTCCTACTTTGGTGCAACGTTGAAGCAACAGTGTGTTCCAACTTGTCCAACACGGACATGTTTTTTCATCTGCCAACTACTTTGTTCTTGTCTTTTGTCCTTCTAGCTGCAACATGTTCACAGTGATAAAAGACATGTCAGATTCTTGCAAAGGGAAGATGATGTGATCAGAGCTGCAGAAAATACAGAGGTGTTGGTTCTGAAGCTGCCGCCAGAATCGCCATTTATACCAAAAGTTACAAGCTGATCCTTATTCCAGCCTCTAATCACGATTTGAGCCAGACTCTCCCCACTTGGAACCGGGATCAATTAGATGCACCAAAATTATCTACTCGGTCCAAAAAAATTCTCTAATGGAAACACCCTGAACTCTGGTAGAGCTGAGGAAAGCCGGTTATAGAAGATACTAATGGAAAGGGGGCTTTTGACAACATCGCCACCAAACACGCCTGAAAGACGGTGAAGGAAAGAGGACAAAAAAGAAAAATGTTACAAATGCAAACTGATTCTGTTTTATTATCGTAAAGAATAACCAAAGTTCATTTGTAACATTTTTAAATTTAATGTTTATAATTGAAATAAACTGGAAATGTAATTTGAATTGCACTGGAAAGGTTGGGCCCTGAAACTAGTTAGAGCTGCCTGTAAATAGTTTACATGCAAGACCAAAACCATGCTGCTCTTAAGGTCCCCTATGTGAATTATGAAACTCCTGGGAAGGAGAATCATTCTGCATTCCAGTGCTGGTAGAAAATTTGTTTTTTCCAGCTTAACGGATGACCACCATGGTATCTCTCCCATATAATCTGTCGTCTATGTACTTAAAGTAGAGTCCTTTGTTCTTGGGGATGTGTATGAACCTTTACATTTCTTGCGTAAAGCTGAGCACTTCTCACCCGAAACAACTTGGTTTGTATTTTGAAATTTTGAACTTTGGGTGAACCAGCTTCTGTCCAAGAGTGCGGTTTGCTTACAAATGTGCGGACTGGCGCATAACCAAAATACTCATATACTCCTGATATATGTGTGGAGATGCTGTTACACCCATTCTTCTCATCTCCTTTGCGTTGTTTTTCCCCTTTCAGGTTTACAAGCCAATTTGGGGAACATCCAGTCAGACACCCACACAAATTCCAAACAGATTACACATGCCATAGCAGTGGCAAAAATATTATCTTTTCATGAAGTTTGTAGACTTTTCTTATTGAAAAACGTCCCTGGAATTAAGTTTAGAATCAGTTCATTTAAAAGCTTTCAAAGTGTTTCTGCATCATTGAAGAAGGAATGTCTTCTTCACATGAAAGCCAAGCCATTGAAAACAGCAGGATAAACGGCTGTTATCTCAGGAAAAAAAGATTAAAGACATGCTCTATTTATTATATTGCACAACAGAAACAGAAAAACACGTCAGATGTAAAGTGCTGATTAAAAAACAGGACAAGCACACGTTCTTTTTCTGCCTTGGAGCAAGGCAAAATGAGGGAAGTCCATTTTATAGCTGCTTCTTTAAAATCTATTATTAAATACGATGCTTTGTCATTATAGAAGAACGTATAACAACATTGGAGTGCATTGCTAAGTTATAGTTACTCCAAGGGCTGGAAAGCATGACCTAAAATTGAAATGCACATCCGCCCATATACACTCAAACTAAAAAATAAATACATATACAAGTATAACACCCATTCACATACATCCAACAGTGCATCAGCATTCCAACCTTTGCAATCAGCAAAAATACAAAAGGATTTTTTTAAAAAAATACATTAAAAAAAATCACATTATTAAATGAAAACAGTCTTTTGTTTAGTTGTTCTGGGCTCAATGTTGCGTGTGGTGTTGGTGATGGGGTTACAAACTGTTCAGGAATCCTGTGGTGGGTGTTTGAGACATTGCCACTCATATGCAAGTCATTCACGCATACAAAAACATCTCATCCCACTAAAATCCCACTATTTTTAGGTATTTAAAAAGTATGAGCCCTGAGGTCCCTTGGTACCGGCCTTTTATCGGTTCCTAAGGTTAGAACTAAAACATACGGTTAGGCCTTCTTTCATTATTACAGCCCTCGACTGTGGAACAGCCTGACAGAGAACCTCAGGGCTGCAGATACTGTTAATTAAAAAGAGGCTCAAGACTCACCTTTTTATTTAGCTTTTTAATTGAATTACTTTTATTGGGTGAATGCCTTTAGGTATTCAACCTATTGTTTTCCTGTTTTTCTTTATTATTATTCCGCCGATTTTTCCTGCATCCGTTTCTTTAGCTATCTTCAGCCAATTTCAACAATTTTGGTATCAAAACGTTCAGCTCATTCAGGAGAAGTATGCTCAACGTTTCAACCTTCAAACATTTAAACTTTTTGAAATATTTAACTTTTAAAACAAATTTCAGCCCCATTAAAACC
>JBAMHX010000019.1:20933009-20948160 GCA_037177515.1 Pseudomugil tenellus
ATATATATATGCAGACCTATGTAGCATAATGCAAAAGAATTAAACAGTTTTACTGCAACAGGTATGGAAGAGATAAGCTGCAAAAGAAAGGAGGCGATGCAAGAGCTGGTGGGAGATACCAGCAATTACATTGTCACTGAGGGACCATTTGGACGCATCAGACCCAAAACCAATGACACAGTTTGTAAGTAAACATAACAACAACCTACTCTCAATTCTTGTTATTAACAACACTGACTAAGAGTTTTTGTGATACTTATTACCTGAACTGAATTTTCTCGAGCCCTCAGGCCTAACAAGAATCATGTTGTGTCTTGCAAATAGAAACTCGTGATCTTTTTACAAGAGCTGGTGATAACGTTGTGTTCCTAAAAATAGCTGAATCTTTCAATCAGCGACATTACACATAGTGTTTGTTTCTTTTTTGAATGGATGGGGAACAAGAACCTTTTAATTTAGCAGTCATACAACTCAACAAAGCATAGAGGTGACAAAGCACTGTTTGAAAGCAGTTGTGCAGAAGTTGCACTGACACACACTGGTTGCGAGGTGACAGCTCCCAAACATCCCTGGTCACACTAAGTCCAGTTAAAACAGTATTTATTTTGATAAAATACTAAGTAAATACTTTTGTTAAACCGGTCTGATAGTTCTCATTTGATATCTGTATTTTATTCTGAAAAGTCTGAAAAAATAAAAATAAAAAATTATGCACCTAGCCCTGCAGGCAACATCTGTGCCCAACTACACGACAGCAGTTCAACTGCACTTATCTATGATGTCCTCTACTGTTTGATTTAGTGCTTGTGTTGTTCTTATTCTCAGATGTAAGTCGCTTTGGAGAAAAGCGTTTGCTAAATGACTGTAATGTAATGTAAGTCCTTCTGTCCAGATGGCTTTCAGGTTTGCTTTTTTTCCAGTTTCATCATCTTGTCTAAACTGAACATTTTCATTCCAAAAAAATGGCTAAGATGCCAGATTTTCTTCAATGAGAAGAATATAATTGATTTGTCTGTGTTTTGTGTGTATTTAACTGATGTGTCACCAGAGCGGCATCCTCTTAATCTTTAACTTATAGTGTTTTGTTCTTTTATTTTTCTTCTGCGTCGCTCAGTCCAGTTCAGGGTCACATGGCAGCTGCAGCCATTTTCAGAATTTAGCAGACAAGAGGCATAGCGCTTAGCATGCATACAGTAGTAGCAAAATGTTTGTCTTGTAACACCTCACCTCTATGACAATAATCATAGAAAAATTACTCTAGATTTATTTAGTAGTGTCTTACTTGTTAGTCTATTGCTCTATTTTCTAATGACTGAAGTTTGTTAGCTGTTTTATTAAGTAATGTGTTTACAGAAACTAGAAATGAGATAAAACCCAATGTGATCAGAAAGTTATCTAAAATAAAGTATGTAAAAAGAAAACTGAGCGTGCTTTATAGGTGTGGTTTATTTGTTGTCCTTTTGGTATTTGTCGCCTGTTTTTTTCTGTTACCAATAGACATTTTTATCATGTGTGAACATGTTTGTCATGCGGTGATGGTTTAAGTTTTAATAAATAACTGAAATGTTTTTCTCTCCTTCTCAATAGTGAACTCAGCTGAACTTGTTGCTAAAATGACCGTAAGTATCAATGTTTTCACCATAAAGCAGTTATTTTCAGGTCATCCCCTTTTGACAGATAAGATGGATTTGAGTTACATTGTTTTTAAATTTCACACCAAACTTTGGGCCATTTTGATGTTACTTGGTTATTGGTAAAGCACTTGTAGGAGACAGTTTTTCCTGTCAAGGACGAGGACACTGGTTTCTTTAGATTGAGAAGAATATAAATTTAATAATGAAGATAAAAGTCAGATAGACGACCTTTCTTTAAAGACTTCAGTCATATGGTCACAATCTAAACATTTCCCTGATTGAGAGACGCCAGCCTGCTTTGACTATAGTAACCAAGGTCTTGGCAGATGAATTACTAAAGGTCCGAATGACATCAGTTTAGGAGCCTTATAGTCAAACCTTTCAGCTAGACATTAAGAGCAAGGTAATTAAGCTAATACATGAATTTCCTCTACACACTTTAATTCTCATAAATATGCACAGTAAATATATATAAAAAAAATACATCAAATCAATGTCTGTGTGTTTGGTGATTTGTAAGTGTAAGAAGCCAGACCAAAAGATCAAACCATACCTGAAGGCTAACCTGCCAAAGCGCCTTCACTATGCAAACAGTCGCCGCATTGAAGATGTCAATGTCATGGTGGAACCAAAATGGCTGTTTGAGAGGTACGTACAAAATTCATTTGTAAAATGTACACAGTTTGTAGAAGTGGTGCTAATCAGTTTTCTACTGACTGAAACTTAACTTCCTGTAATGTCTGGAGTTTTTTTTCTAAACAAAAGTTTTTCAGCGATGTTTCACATGTTTATTTTTTTTTTATCTGTCTGTTCAGTTCATTTTGAATTTGTGTTGGTGTGTCTTGGTGTACCTATTTTTATCTGCCTATAGTCTTTGAAAACAGTGATTTGGCTCAGACTAATAACATTGCAGAGCTTGTGTGTTTATGTTCAGTTATGTCTGGTTTGTTAATATAGGGCTGCCCTGTTATTCAGTCAACAAATGCAAAGCGAGATAACATAAAGATGAATGAGTTCTGCATGAACAAAAGAGGGGATGATGACAAATTACAGTGTAAAAGGAGGGTAGTTACTGAATGTCTTAAGCTTGTAAAGACCCCTGATTACTGCAAGCACTCACATGGGAAAAATGCTAGCTGATAGCCGTCATGTATGTAATCAGGTCTTTACTCATTACCTCAAGCGGACTAAACCGCAAAAGTGTAAATATATATAAAAAAAGGACATCACTATCTGAAACCAAAAATCAGTCATACCCTTCCTCGTTACTAAATAAATGACTAAAACAATTACTTAATTTCCTGCAGATCCCCAGGATCTCTCTCATTCTGCAATGGTGGAAATCACGGCTATGACAATGATGCTGAAAGCATGCATGTAAGTGTTTCCGACTCCTCCAGTGTTTTTGTTCATTTGCATGGTATTAAGTAGATAAGTCAACAGAAAAATGCTGATGTTTTGTCGTCATCTTGTCTTGCAGGCCATGTTTCTCAGCTACGGCCCCAAGTTTAACTACAAAACTTTGATTGAACCCTTTTCTAACATTGAGCTGTACAATCTAATGTGTGGTAAGTTAATCAGGAAATTAATGCAATCTACTGTGCACTTTTTTTTCCCCCAGTCATATCAAATCAGTATGGAAATGTAGAGTTGCCAGCCCAAGAGAGAAATGCACAAAAAAACGTCACTTTGTAACAGAATATATATTATTGTAAAATAACCACATTATAAGCAGGGCAAGTCTACTTGTGTAGCACTTTTCATATACACACCAATTCAAAGTGCTTTACATAGAAACATCAAAAGCATTACGGATGTTGAAATGGAAATAAAAAAGAGAAAAAAACAGCAAGAATAGTAAAATCATAAATTAACTTAAAAGGATTAAGAAGAACATAATTAAAATGTAGCCATGCAGGTTTAATTCTTAGCTGTAATAGATAAGTTTTTCACCTAATAACATGTTTTACTATAAAAGCATGAGATATATTGCATCAAAAGTTAGTTTGTAAAGGAAATGTGATATATTTTATTGTTTGAAATTAACATAATGTGAGTGTGAAACAAAAATATCCAGAACTACAGCTCATTATGACAGTTTTTGTGCATATTCATGAACCATATTGCATTTCACATTTATACAACACACATCCTGTTTTAAATATCATGCTATAATCTATTGGTTTGTTGATAAAAAATTAAACATTTACAGTAATGTAATGGGTTTATTTTTTACTAATCTCACTGGGAGGCAGCATTATTCAGAATTGGGAAACCAGCTTCAAATTAAGTGTGGAAACATGTAACATGTGAAAATCCATCAGACTGTAAGTGTAATGCAACTAATTCAAGAACTGATAAAAGCATTCATAAGTATTTGCACATCAGGAGTTGAAATACATTTATTCAAACATATTCAACATGTCTTTTCATGGGTGAAGGGTTAGGTGAAACACCAAATGAAATCAAAGAATTATGTGTGCTTCCATAAGATTAAATCCCTGTTTCATGTAGATGTGTTGCAAATCCCGCCATCTGACAACAATGGAACACATGGGAGCATGAACCACGCTCTAAGGAAGCCCTACTACACACCAGCACATCCTACAGAGCAGAGCAGACCAGCTCAGTGCCCACTGGTCAGCCTGGACCCTCCAAATGAGTTAGGATGTTCCTGCCCAGTCTTGGTAAGTATCATGATGGGAACATGTGAAACAAATCATACTGAAACTGAAAAGGAAAAGCAAAAGAAAAATAACCACGTTGATGGCAGTGAATGGAGTATGAACCAGTTGTTGTTTGCAGATGATACTGCACTGGTGGCTTTTTCAGAGGAGAGCTTGGCACGTTTGGTTGAGGAGTTTGGAAGGGTGTGTGACAAAAGGAAGTTGAGAGTGAATGTGAACAAGAGTAAGGTAATGAGGTACACGAGGGCAAAGGATGAACGTAGGTTGAATGTGGCTTTAAATGGGGAGTTGCTGGATGAGGTAGAGTGTTTTCAGGTCGCATGTTGGTGTGGATGGTGGAATAGGGGGAGTGGTGGAGTTTAGAATGAATGAAGTACGAAAGATATGGGGAGCATGAAAAGAGTGTTTGAGTGTAGATCACTGGGGATGGATGTGAAAAGGAGATTGTATGAGGTTGTGGTAGTGCCTGCTGCGTTGTATTGGGCTGAAACATGGAGTCTGAAAGTTGCAAAGAAGAGGAAGATGAATGTGGGTGAGATGAGATGTCTGAGCAGTATGTGTGGTGTGACTCGTATGAATCGTGTGAGAAGGGAAAAAATCTCGAGAGAGAACTGGTGTAGCACGATGTTGTGGCATTGGGATGGTTTGGACATGTTGAGAGAATGGAAAGAGAGCGATTGGTGAAAAAGGTGTATGAATCTGATGTGAGTGGAATGAGAATGCGAGGAAGACCGCGAATGGGATGGACAGAGGGTGTAAGAAGAGCGTTGAATGCTAGAGGGATGACTATAGTGCAAGGGAGGGAGGCAGCTCGGGACAGAGATGAATGGAGAAAGTTTGTGTATGAATTAAACGGATGGGTGTGGTTGAGGACTGGTCTTAGGATGAAGTGGCAGGGGGAAACCAGTTTTGGGCGGGGCCCTGCTGTGGAAGGGCCCACACTGGGCTGTGCAGCTGACCCAGGCGCAGAGTTGTGTGGTCGTAGATCCAGTCCTAAACCTTAAACCAAGGTGTGCTTTCCCTAACATCACCTGGGACGTTTGGGTTGGTGCTGGCATTTGCCTGTGTGTCCACTGGGTGGTCGGGGGATTGTTGGCGTGCTTGGGTGGTATCACCAAGCTCTGTTTTGGGTTGCCGGGGGACTGGCTGGCTGGTACTTAGGGGTGTGGTCTGGATGGCCATTTGGGTCTGGGGTTCTCTGGGGGTTGTATGGTGGGCGGGGGCGCCTGAATGGGGAAGATGGTGGATGGGTACACCTTTGATTAGTTATTGGTTATTGTTGTTCTTTGGATTATTTTTGTAAATAATTTTAACCTGGACCCCCTCCCAATGTTTTCAGAATGTTTTAATGCAGCATTTCTTAGTTAGGTCTATGAGGGTGTGTGCCCCGTCTAGGCTACCCCACAAGGGTGGGACAAAGCCTGGGTATATAGATATAGAAACTAAGCTTGTTTTATTTACACTTTGATACATCTGGAAGGGGAAAAAATCTTTAATTTGGTTTTACTGCACATATGCAAACTGGGGGGATTTTGTAGAGATATTTTTAAAGTGAAAAATATGCTATATGAAACATGAGAGTTGAGGGGATGTTATCAGAAAGGGCTGCCTCATATTTCCTCATTCAGTAGAGCTGGAACAGCTGTTCCTGCAAGTATTTACATGTCTACATGTTTGTTCATGTTCTCCGTCTCACAATAAACTATTGCTGATCATTTCCCACTAGTCAACCATATTTATCAGATAATGAGTAATGAGGCATCAGAGCTGACTCCAAATGGATGTTTTATTATTAGAAACTGAGATTTACGAAGGAAGCCCACACTAACATGGGGAGAACATGCAAATTCCACACAGAAAGGCCACTGTCTGAGCCGAGGTTCAAACCAGCAACTTTCTCACAATGAGGCAGCGACACTTACCACCACACCACCATGCAGTCTGTGCTTTAAACCAAGGATCCTCGGCCCTGGTCCTCAAAGATTAGTATCCTGCAGGGTTTTCTGACTCAGGTCTGTCTGCTAAATACACACGGACTTGAGTCGGGTGTGTTTCAGCAGGGACACTTTGAAAACCTGCAGGATACCGCTCCTTCAAGACCAGGGTTGAGGGTCTCTGCTTTAAACAATGCTTGGAATATTTGACATGTTTGCTGAATGTCAAGTAATAGTTTAATTTCCATTTTAGCGATTAAATGTAAAGAATTCTGTCTAATCACCTGTCTTTGGTAAGTGATCTTCCTGTAAAAGCAGTCTATCTGGCTTGTCTATCGACTGAGTCATTGGGATGAGTAGAAGAGTCAACACATTTTTTTACCTTTTAAACTGAGCCAGATTTGATTTATGTTATGCTGTCTCACTCATATGTTATGCTAACCTAAGTTCTGAAAATTACAATATCCTTTAACAAAAAGATTGTGAGTGAGATAGACTGTAATCTCATCATCTGATCTAGCATAAAGTCAGGGTGTGACTATTCGAAACGACTAACGATACCAGCTGGACAGAAGTTTCTGCAAGCTCTCAGTCTAAGCTGAGAGTAAACACTTCTCAGCCATGAAAACATTTCCAGGGTTGTGTTTGAGTTGGCTGTGATTTCTGACTCACAGCTCTCAAGCACAAGGTTGGTTTTTGTTTTTCATTCATGATGTGTCTTTTAAAACATCTACAACATTTAAAACAACAATGTCAATATCTTTTGTTTTTTTAGTCTGGAAACTCCATCAACAGCCGTTTGAACTTGACTGCAGAGGAAGGTGAGCTTTCTCAATCTCTTTCCTTTTATTATATAATTTTGAAAAATAAATAAAAAATAAATTGGTCAAAGCTGAAGTCCTGTGACACTCAAATGGGAAAGGTTAACTAGTTTTGTTTCCTTCAGGAGATCATTCAAGTAAACATATGCAATATGAAAGTCAGGTTTTTTTGGTGTCTTCAGAATCATATTTTACTCAAGCAGCTATTTCATTATATCCCCAAATGCCAGATTTCCTTTATGTGAGCGCGATACCTCAAACAGTTTTCACAAGTGGATTTTGATACTCAGTGTACCTGTTTAGGTCCCCCAGGGGATGACCTGCATCAAATTTCAGTATTTTGGTATTTATAGTTTCCTCTCTTGGTGGCACTTTTTGCATGAAAAGTCACATTTTTGCCTATATCTCTGGAACTTTTACAATAGGATTTTGATACTGAGTATACCTGTTTAGGTACCCAAAAGGACGATCTGTATCAAATTTCACGATTATCAGATTTAGTGAGATTTAGTGAGATTTCCTCACCAGGTGGCGCTTTATGCACAATAAATATAATTTAGGTTATATCTCTGTAACTATTTGTCTCATTGACCTCAAATCAAGTGCAAATGAAAGTTCATGACCTCAGAATGTATCCAATCATGACTTCTGCCTCGTTAAATATTTTGACCCCAGGTGAAGCACTGTTTTGGCCCAATGTTTCAAAGTATTGGTCAGATTAACTTCAATTGGCGTTATGCACAGGTCCACTACTTCCAGAGCTTAGGACAACTTCTTTGTTTCCTGTCTTTCATGACTGGATAAACGGATTAATCCAGATGTGTCTGGCCATTGCCTTTGTGGTTACTGAGGTCAGACACACCTGGGTTAATCAGTTCATCCAGTAATGAGAGACATGAAACAAAGGAGTTGGTCTAAGTCCAGAAAGTAGTGGACCTGTGCATAAAGCCAATTCAAAAGCAAATACCAGTGACCTCAGGATGCATCTGGAAATGACATCATACATGCCTGCTTCAAATTCTAATTAGTTAAGGTACACAGTCTACTTTCATCATTACTGAGTTCAGTGAGGGTCAATAAATAAATGTGATGGATGACTTGTTAATATAGGTACCGGGTATTACATGTGTGGCTTTATATCATTGTATTGTCTGTTAGAGGATTGGGGAATAAGAGGATTGGGGGGTATTCGGGGATATACCCCTAGTCATCGCTTCTGACAGCATGGGCCTTGTTTCTACAAGCAAAGTTTTTTCAGATCCTACAAAGACCCTGAACCAGACCTGTGTGGCTGCCATGTCTATAATAATGGAAACTTCTCAGTCTCTTTTGCACACTTGTTTTTCAGCATCTGCTGCAGAGAAGAAGCACATGTTGTTAGGTCGTCCCCAGATGCTGCAGCCTAACCAGAGCTATTGCATCCTCCACCATGAAGGATTTGTCAGCTCCTACAGTCAGAAAATCCTAATGCCTCTGTGGAGCTCCTTCACCATAGACAAGCCGGTAAACACTAATATTTTTAATCAGATCTCTGGCATGATCTCTCTATTTGATAATATTCTGTTAGACAGCATGTCGTCACGATGACGTATTTGCCATGACAACTGAAGGTGCCATCTTTGTCTAGGGGTAAACAATGCGTTAGTCTCATTTAGTTATGTGTTTGGCTCACTGTAGGTTGGTTTAAATTGCCTAAATATGGATTTACTTATTCCACGTGAAATCCTGCCTTTGTTTCCTAAAAAGCTATTTAAGATTTTAATAAAACCTTTTTTTTAAAAAAAAAAAATATGATACTTAATATTTTCAACATTTTCATTTACAAATTTCACATGTAGCTTTTTAATCTCCAGTATTAGTTAAATGTTACTTATACTTAAGGGCGGCTATAGCTCAGGAAGAAGAGCAATAATCTTTCAGCCGGAAAGTTATGAGATAGATTCCCAGCTTCCCCTGATTACATGTCAAAGTGTCCTTGGGCCATAAGTATGTTTGTGAATGGATAAAAGTATACTATGTAGCGTAAAGTGCTTTGAGTGTTCAACATGACTGGAAAACACTAATCAAGTTCAAGTCCATTTTTCCATTTACTTCTTTTAGTCTCTGTTCTTTTTTTTTTCTCACTTGCATGCATTTAAAGTTAGGAAGCTTCCACTGGTTATGCAACATTTTTCACTGGATAATCACCTCTACTGCTCCAATTGTTTACTTAACTGATGTTGTATATTAAAGCAATACCACTACCCTTTGTTGGATTTTTCTATCCCAGTTTTAGGTTTACTCTAATATCCAAGCAGATTGCTCACAGAAAGGTGGGGACAGTGTATCCACAGTTCATGACTATGCTACTGTCCCAACACCTTTCTTCATTTTGCTGCTAAGACTTCTACAATGTCTTGCTAGCTCTGCTGTCTGAAGCCTGATGGTGCCACGTTTGAGATTTAATCTGTAAAAAAATATTCTGCTTACTTTTTTTTTATTACATTTTCATACCATACTCCACAAGCTGTGCAAATTCTGTGACCTACAGAAAATATATTTCCATAATGAAAGAACAGCTATCTATGTAGTTACTAGTCTGAGGCTAAAGTGTTGTGGGCATTTTTAACAGTTTATTAATAAGTGCCATTTACGTTTGACAGTAGACTGATACACTGACAGTTTTGTCCGTCTACTCTATCAGTTGCATGTTTGTCCCATTTTTAAGGGGTTAGCAATCTGTCACTTAACAGAGAAAATGGCACTACCACTGGAAAGTGGTAGTCATTGAATACTCACTGTCCATGCTATGCAATGTCAAACCAGAATTGCTTTAATGTGAAACTTTCTCCCTTGTTATAGTCTGATCTAAACCCATTGGTGCCAGTAATACCAGACTGTTTGAGGGCTGATGTAAGGCTCCCACCGTCTCAAAGCCCAACATGTGACCATTATAAAAATGCTGGGAACCTGACTTATGCCTTCCTGTTTCCACCAAGTATGTATGAACACCAACCTGGATAAAATCTAGTGGAGTTGAAAGGAACATAAGTGTCAGTGGCTTTGGGGTTACAAAAATTGACAATTAGAAAAAAGCTTTTTAATAATTTTTCAGAACAAACTCCTTTTTTTTATGCAAGATCAGATTGACATAAAGTAGCAAAGAAACTCTTAATCTTCCCATGGGAAAAGGGTGATGTTTGGGGAAAAACACCAGGTCATTAAATATCCACAGAGTTTAATTAAACTAAAACTCAGTGTTCTTTGAACCACTATAACCATTAGTTCTGTTTTCTGCTGAAACATTCATCTATTTAAGCCCCAGAGTTCCAGTGTTTTCATACATCAAATATTTTGTCATCTGCACCATACTGTTATATTGTGTATAACTGAATTGTGTCAATTTTTTTAAAAAAATCTCTATTGGTTCCTTGTAACCCCAAATAGCTAGAATACATTTCTAAAGTCAAACTGGAGCTCAGGTCTCAGGAGGTTAAGCCTCTGAAGCAGATTGAAACACAAAATAAAACAGAAATCCTATATTTTTAGCTTCTCCTGGACTAAAAAGGAGACAGACACTTAACTGGAACTTACTTTAAAACAAACATTAGCACAGCTTTTCTTCTTCATTTTGTGACCTACTTGTTTGTTCTGTGATTCACTGGAAAATAGTGAAGCAGATCAAAATGATGTAACACTGATACTGACACTCATTGTGAGCCACTCATATGAAAACACAGAGCTACAACTACTCTTGAGCTTGTTTTATAGTAGAAAAAAGCTACTTAATTGTTGTTGGAGTTCCTGATTTAACTCCACAATAGTGATACTTTGTGAAAAGTTATTTGTTTCCTGTCCACAGATCTGAATTTTACAGTGGACCAGCAATATGATGCTTTACTGATGAGTAACGTGGTGCCAATGTACCCAGAGTTTAAAAGTAAGTTCACTACCAAATGAAGCAAATGCATCACATCACGGGATTTTGATGCCTGCTATCTTTGATCTCTGATATTCTATTTTTTTCATATTCTGTCCTTTACCAGAGATCTGGGATTACTTCCACAATATTTTACTGAAGAAATACGCCTCTGTGTATAATGGCCTCCATGTCGTCAGCGGCCCAGTCTTTGATTACAATTATGATGGCCGATATGACACTATAGAACAGATACTGGGGTAAGTTTCATTCCCTAATGGTGTTATTTTATTAAAACAGTGTTTTAAATGCAAGAACAAAGAAAATGCTTTCTTTATATTCCCATTGACAAAGTTTCTACTTCAAATTGCCAGAACTGTTCAACATGTAGCTATTACCTCAGTCTGGTTAAATATTTATTATTTCGCGGCCTTCATGTCCAGATCCCTGTCTTTCCAGTCCTGTCTTTATCCTATGTGTACTGTGTGAGTTTGTTTGGAGTCTGTATGACTTTTACTTTGTCTGGACTTATGTTCTTTGTCAGGCTGTCTGGAAGAACTTATTCAATTCTTCTAGACATAGTGGGATGATAATAGCCTAATGTGGTCCACACTGATGTTTGAAACTGTATGACTGTCATTGAGTCATAAATTCAGCTAAGGGCCCATTTGAGTAACCACAGAGGAAAACCCGCCCAAAGACAAGTGCTTTCTTTTTAATTACCACATCTCACAATTACCACAGAACCAGATTCACCAGGACCAGTCAGAACAAACAAAATCTCCACCAACACAGAAGGTGGGGTATTATCACTCCACAGACTGGAGAAACTGCAACAAAAGCCTGTAATTCCACAAGAAAATGGAAAACAGATGTGAGGAAAAGTGATTACATTCATCCTGTGTGGCTGGAACATCTAAAAAATCACCTGTTTTTCCAAGGAGGCTAATTCATCCTAAGAACCAGATTCTACACTTAAAAGGCAACGTGATGTTTATAAGTTAGAAACTATATATATATATATATATATATATATATATATATAATCAGTGAATCAGGACTTTAATATTGCAGGCCACTCTCCACAGAACTAAATACTAAATATACATCGCCTTCCAGAGTGGAAATCTTGACAACGTTCCACAGCGTTGTTGCCGTCTAAACAGTTGACAACCTAAAAGTGCGTTGCCATCACATACAGATGGGGTCATAATCATGACCCAGTTCAAGAAAACAACAACACAACATGGCCTGAACTTCAAATTAGGCTAGCAGCAATAAATGCTATGTAGGAGTCATGTCCGCAACTGACTACATTCATCACACATAGTGATTATTCTGGCTGGTGCCAGGTGGAAAGCTAATATTTATAGCTGAGTAATCTGTTTCCGATAAAACCATCTCCAGTTATGATTTCTTACATGTGCATGACCTGGAATTTGTTAAATGACACCAGTAAGATGATGGTAAATACTAATTAAGTGTGTTACTCAGAAAGGCTGACTGTTTTTATCATTAGGATTTGATGTTGGGATTATCTGGAAGGCTGGTGTAATCTATACTCAGCCTGAAACCTAATTGATAGGTGATGACATTAAAGCCCATGTGATTATGTGTGACTCCAGGTTTGTGCCCAACACGAACATCTCCATCCCCACACACTACTTTGTGGTATTAACAAGCTGCAGGAACTCGTCTGAAACAGTTGGTGTCTGCAGGGAAGAGTTGCAGACATTGTCCTTTCTCCTTCCTCACAGGGCTGACATTTCAGAGAGCTGCCAAGTAAGTCATCAGAGTTTAGTCTTTGAAGGTCTACTCATCTGTGTCTTCTGTTTCCTCTCATGCAATGAGGTGGAAGCTGAAACAGCTCAGAGTGAAACTCCCCCCTAGTACATCACTTTTCCAGTGAGCTGGTTCTGAACAAAGCAACAGTGTTTTCTCTTCCTGCTTGCTTTGATGACACCAGCACCTGAAATGAAAGTGGCCAAAGACACAAAAAATCCCCCCAAATACAAGCCAGTTAGTTATTATGTGAGGATCAGACATTGCCCCTACGAGTCAGTTTTCAGTGAGTAAGACTAAAAAGGGTTTAGTGGATCTCATCACCTGTTACTTTTTTATTAGAAAAAAGGCCGGATGGATTAAATAAAAAGGATACTGGATAGAAAATCAAACTAAAGAAAACACATTTAATGTCTAATGTCTAAACTGTTTTGTTTTTTTATGTAGAAACACCTTAATTTTTTATAACAAAGAGGTCATTATGGATAAATGAAACTGCCTTGCATACAGACAAAGTGAGCAAAATGGATAAGCTTGTTGCACAAATATGCTTTTGTTTGGTGTAGTTATGATATATCCAAACTATAACCCTTATCTGCAGGTCTTCCTGGATACCAGCTGCAATGTATATTAATGTCTTTGCTGTCATCTCTGACCCCAGCGAGTCAATGCAGATAGCAACCTTACCTGAGTCTGGTTCTTCCTGTTAAAAGGGAGTTTTCCTTCCCACTGTGGTGTCATGTTTGCTCAGGATGGGAGACTGGATTGAAGTCAAGATCCGATGCAACTTGCTAGTTCCTTTAAATAAGCTGTTTTATGAATTGGCAGACATTGTTGTGAAATGGCGCTA
The DNA here is from genome assembly GCA_037177515.1 of Pseudomugil tenellus. Lineage (NCBI taxonomy): Eukaryota > Metazoa > Chordata > Actinopteri > Atheriniformes > Pseudomugilidae > Pseudomugil > Pseudomugil tenellus. The sequence continues at coordinate 20,946,616 of JBAMHX010000019.1, forward strand.
TACAAAAAAGCTGAATTGAATTGAATTAAGGTTGTCATCCATCCTGTGAAATATGGAATCGTATGATCCGTATTTTCATGATTTTCCTATTGCCTACACATCATGGTCACACTCATCAGCACTGACGATAATTAACTCAATAAAACAGGAAATACAACGGGCAGCAAAATTATGAACTTATTAGTTAGACAGACTCATCTGCGGTCCTCAGAAGACATCCACCTATTTAAAATGTCTACTGTACCTGGGATTCTAAGTCCTCAAAGGGCAAAAGCACAGACGTGAGTGGGAAGAGGTGCATTCTTGCCTGGGCATCGTCAGTAAAGATGCTTACAAGACAAACTGCACCTTGTGTCGTTGAGTGTATTCGGTCGAGCACGGTGGGTTGTCTGATATCAAACAGCATGCATCAGGAGAGCAACACAGCAGACACACAAATACACAGAAGACCCAAGCATCTGTGTCCTACTTCCTCCTGCCTAATCATCTCCTGAGACTGATACAGTATGCAATATGTCACAACTGATTCAGCTTTCAGTTATACTCTAACCCGATGATGTCAGTTAGTGGCGTGTTGTGATCGAAATCACTGAGGAAGCTGAGTTTGTGCTTTTTTTCCTACATTTAAGCAAAAAATTTCACACCAAGACATTATTTCAAAAAGTAATATTCCCAAATTATTCATTATGGAAAGTGTTCCATACATAATGTTTATAAACCAATAAACTCAGGTTGGCCGAGGATATGAATGGTTTTAACAAGCTGGTCTGGACACTCTTTGTAGCGCTGATTTTCTATCCGGTAATATAACTTTAGTAACACAAATCCAATAAAACTATTTCCACTCACATATTTACATAAGAAATCCAGTCAGCAGTGATATCTTAAAGTGGAGAGTAATAGCACAGATTTCACTCATCCTGCCTGAACAGGAAGTCCATCATTCTGTCTTTCATTGTTGCAAAGTGGTTGATAACCATATTGTTAAAGTTTGGCTTTCAGTTCTTCCACAACAACTAAGTCAAAGTATATTTTTGATGAGTTTAATTAGTTTTCAGTAAAAACTAACCCTCCATGTCTAGGTTTAGCTTAGCAGATTTGCTAATTGATTAATATTTTAATTACGTGATCAAACTTCTCTGACTTGATTTGGTTTGATGCAGAGACGCTGCCAGCTTCCCTTCGCTCAAACTCAACTAATCACACTTGGGCAGTGGCGTTACATTCACCTTATCTGATTGGCTGCTCGTTCTTATTTTTTTTATTTTGATTTTTTTTACAAGGGGTGCCAACCAGCCTCCTCACTGCTTTCCTATAAAGTATCACCAGTAGGGGAGCGCTGTTTCAGTTTCAAAAGCCAGTGATTTGAAGAACCGTAAATGAAAATCCTCTTTGTTTCTACTCTAAAATGAAATGTTTCAGAATAATGAAAGAAAAAATGTATCAATGATTAAATGTACATAAATGAATAGAAAGAAAGAAAGAAAGAAAGAAAGAAAGAAAGAAAGAAAGAAAGAAAGAAAGAAAGAAAGAAAGAAAGAAAGA
>JBAMHX010000019.1:20963495-20977322 GCA_037177515.1 Pseudomugil tenellus
AACACAATGGTGAAGAAGCCCCTTTCCCAACTACTTTGGCACTTGTTGCAATTATAAAATTCTAAGTTTATCATTATCATTTTAAACTTTTTCCCAACTTCACTGGAATTGAGTTTTTCATATGATTACAGCGTTTCACTGACTGGCGATCACTGCCGATTAAAGCCAAACAGAAAGATTCATGTTTTTAGCTTTTATTCTTAGTGATATCGAAATTATATCGTATTGACCGAAATAAGAAATATATCGTGATACAAGTTTAGACTAAATGGTCCAACCCTAACCGTGATAAATGATTTACTCCATCCGCTTGTGTTTTTAATGCCGTGACTAATCTTGTTTTAATGGAGTTGTGAGGTCATTGATCCATATTTTAAATAGTTTTACAAGATATGGAGATTAAGCTGAGTCTTCATCACTGAGAGGCTCTTTAATTCTGTTTCTACGTATCAGGTTCTTACTGTAAACTAATCAGGAGGAGTTTGGTTCTCATATGAGTGACTTGGATGCAGAAAGCAGCTCATGTGTTTCTGATCAGCCCTCACGCTGCCTCATGCTGTAATGCTTTGCTCCTTTTCATGACCTCATCATGTGTCTGGGTGCAGACAAGAGGCGAGCAGCATGATGTCATGAAGGCATATTATCACTTTCCTTTCTGCTGTGCACATTCTCATGCACATTTTTCTCTATCTTACCTGCATTTCACCACTTTTCTATTTCCAGCTTTTTTTAATTCCTCATCTGCCTCATTCAATCTTCCTTTCATACTTTCTGTATGTTGCCTAAACTTAATAACTCCTACTTTTTCACCCTCCTCCTTCTTTCCATCCTTTCTCTGGATTTTCCCACCACTACAGAAATAAAGTTTCATTATGTCTCTGAGACCTTTTGCAAAGAACTAAATGATTTGCATGTTTTTCCCATTAATATAATGTCTTATAAAATGTAAGCTATGCAACCAGCAACAGGTTTGCACTTCTCACAATAAGTTTAAATGGTATAATGCAAAGCTAACAGCTGGTTTTATCAGTAATCGTAATCAGCACATTTATGTGGTCCTACAAGAAGCAGATGAAATATATCATCTAAATGTAAATGTTTTACATGCAGCCAAGACTCAAAGAGCCAAAGATTGTTGTTGGCTTTAAGCACCAAATGTTATAAATTTGGCATTGTCACAATATATTCACATATAAAGCTGTAAATATGGAACTGAACAGTATTTTTAAGTTGATGAATCTACGAATTATGCTCCTCTTTTCAAAGGGTCACTGTTAGACAAAGCCCAAATCCCAATCCTCTCATTCGCCTGTCCTGTTGGGCTCTCCCTCTACGTTGCATTGTAGAAAGGGATGCCCCTTTGAGGATCAAGTTGCAGTGATCATTCACCTATCTAAATCCCCCACCCCCACCCCACCCCCATGCCCTATTGAAGTGTTAGATGACTACTTTGATTCGATCACCATAAGAAAAGGTGCACCTCACCTTTGCAAAAATGGAAAGTTTAGAGTCTGGTCGGAGGGAACTGGGAGAGGGCCAAATTCATTTCCACTTAAATTCACTCCCTTAGTTATCACATGACATGTAAGGACCAGTTCTGTTTGTGGTGCCGCCGGCGGAGTCCTACAGCAGGGGCGACCAAGTTTGGTCCTCGAGATCTACCATCCTGTGACATCCTTAGACTTTTAGAATCAAATGAATGGCTCGTCACCAAGGCCTCCACAGAGCTGCATGTCATGCGGAAGAGGGAATTAGGCCATTTGATTCAGGTGTGTTGGAAAAGGGATACATCTAAAAGTTGCAGGATGGTAGATCTCGAGGACCGAACTTGGGCACCCCTGTCCTACAGGAAGGCCGAAAATGGAAATGCTGCTACTGCCAATCAGATCGTCCGTCTCAACCTCTGTGTCTGCTGTCTAATAAATTGTAATGTTAACCCTCCCAAATGCTGCTGTGTTTTGTTTCCTTTTCTTTGCTCTGTGATGCAGAGAGTGTGCGGGAGGCGGTGGGTCGGAGCGTGAAACTGACCCTGAGGCGCAAAGTCCAGCTGGAGATCAAAGGTGACAAAGTGGAGAACAGAGTACTGGTAAGAGAGTTTCTATAGAGATGCTGTAACGTGACCCATCTCTTTCTAAATGATTTGTTTTTGTCTTGGTTATGTATTGATAAGTGATTGATCATGTGGATGGTAAAGTGTTTCTTACTGCACAACTACCCACTGAGTTGTTTTGATGTGGGCATGTTGCTGCAGGAACAGTGAGAGGTGGCAGTTAAATATGAACCAGGAAGTGCAGACGCTCCAACACGACACTGCAGGGTATTTTCTAATGCAAGGCTTTGATATCCTGAAGATTTCTTATTATTTATTATGTAATTAAATGATTATCTTTTCACTTCATTGCACTTTAATGAGAAGAACCAGTGATATTTTACATGGTGCAACTGATCAACCAGACCACAAGAATCTGATGCAGCTCATATTTTCCTGCCTTTGGGCGAGAGAAAAAAATGTTTTTTAAAAGAGCCAAGTAATTTGGGAAGGGAAGAAGGAAGGAAGTCGTTGGTGTCTCCTCCCCCCCCCCCCCCCCCCCTTCAGGCCAAGTATTTTGACTGACTGCAGCCACAGCAGCTCAGTCTGAAAGAAGCTGTGAGTCATGATGTCAGCTCTTCTTTTTTTTGTCTCCCCAGGTCTTTAGCCGCAGTCATAGAGATTTACTATTAAAATGGATGCAGAACATCTCTGTCGTTCAGACGCAGTGACTCATGTGGAAACGTGCACTCTTTACATGATTGGATCAAATGACCACGGATTATATAATGTGGCTAATTGCTTGGAGTCTAGATCATCGTCATAGTTCAGTTTTTTCTAGCTGAGGGTGCATTGTCATGTTTGAACAGGAAAAGACCCTCCCAAAACTTCTGTTTTGTTATGATTTCCCCTGCTTTAATCAAAGGAGCCCACTCTGAACCACAGAAGAAAAACAGAAACAGAACAGAGGTGTTTGCAGTGGAGCTGCAGATCTCACTGTGCCCACAGGCTAAAAAGCACTCCCTTTCTTTTTTATCTTATATCTTTTGCTGTGTAAATGATGGAACAGAACCATTTACAGATATATTTAGTAAGACAATGCTCTGAGGTCAGATATAGACTGCTTCTCTGGACTTTCAGGATGATTTTTAGACAGGATGAACCTTTTAGACACTGAGCATGTTGCAGCCACTTGCTGATGAGCGTGGGTGTTATTGTTGCAGGGTATGTGGTGTCATGTGACTGCAGGTATGTGGAATTATGTCTCCAATCTAGGTGATAAAATTGGGAAAAAAGTGAATAAAAGGAATAAAAAGAGATACGATCTGGATAAAGCTTTGAGCTCAGTCAAGAAAAGTACAGTTACAGACATTCCTTAAAGTTCCACTAGGTTGCCTCATACATTATTTCCCCATTCTCCACATACCTCAGTTCTTCATCTCCTGTCAAGACATGTCTAATGCAGCCCACTGACTGCTACACAGTTTTGTACATTCCACTGCTGCATTTCATCAGATAAGAAACTCCTGCAATAGTTTTTTTAAGTGAGACAAAATGAATCCCATCTTGCATGTTGACATCCGACAGTTTAGTTTTCTGTTGTGTAAATGAAGTAATTAAAAATCAGTTTGGAAACAATGCTGATAGAGAAATAAAGGAGTATTTCTTTGTATTTGTAATCAACCACATTTGATTAAACATTTAAACCTGTAGTTTGTAGTTTAATATAATAAAATCAAAGACCTCTTTATAAATGTGGTTTGCAAACATATTTAATTTTCTCCCTCCAAAATCTGCCTTTGATAAATCAGTTTTTTACATTAGAGCTCACATTCTCACTTTTATGCTGCTTTGTCTGCATATATGGACTCACACACGTAAAACTATCCTACACACATCTGCAGAACACCAGAACCAAAATGTTTCCAGGCTTTAGAAACAAGAACAGGTTGTTGAATGTCCTTCTGTCTGCTCCATGGTTCTCAACCTCACGCAACCTCACGCGAGCCATTATGGCCAGTTTTTTATATATTGCCATGAATTTAAGACTTCGTATCTCATCTGCTGGCAACTGTCCCTGAGCAGACTTGTTTTAAAGAAACTTTGCTCAGCTATCCGATTGCTTGCTGCACATAGCACAGCTGGCTCAGTCTCCTGTCAGCCACAGCTCACTTTTCCTTAAATCGCCTCCTCCTCCTGCTTTTAACATCTTTGCAGGATGTGATGAGGACCATTTAACTTGTACAATTTCAGCTGTAATTCTGCAAACATCTCAGACATTTGGAAACAAGTTGCTAATTTTGTCAGCTTGAAGCACATTCGCACAGCTTGAGCAAACAGCCATAATGTGCACTCACTCTAGAACAAAGGTTTAACATGTGGTGGAAGATAATATATATTATTATCTCTTAGTGAAAAACTCATACAAGAGCACAGCTTCAAAAGATGATCTGCAGGGATGTAAGGCTTGAAACTGAACAAAATGATTACATTCTTTTATCTTTAAGCTGGATTTTTCTTTTATTTATTTATTAATTCATTTTCAAGCTATAAAAGACGTCGATTGATGTGTAATAATGTAAGAATAAAAACTTTAAATGTTTGAGTGTTTATATTGGTTGAATCCTCTGAATGCAAAAGCACCATGGAGCAGCTGTGCTGCAGCTTCACAGCTGTTTACTGGCATCTCTAGTCAATCAAAGTGGTTCCATGAGGTTCGCTGTGGTGTTTCTGAAGCATCCCAGAAGCGCCGTTGCTTTGCTAAAATACACGGCTGTTCTAGAGCAGAGCGGATCACTCAGGCAGGAAGTCAGTCGGTAAAAAGCAAAGTGGATCGGACTGGCCAAATAACTTCTTTGCTGGTTTTTGTTCTCCACAAACCTCACATGATCACTGTACTGGGAATCCAACCTCAGAAATGTTCCATTCTGAATTGCTCCTGGTGGAAAAGGGAACCAGACGGAACTCTCAGCGGTGCCGATCCGCAATGCTTCCACATTTAGTGGGTAAGACGTTACCTTAGCAGAGCTCATACTGGTATCAACAGCCGACACTGTCCTTCCCCATCAGCCTGTTCATGCACATGAACATGTGGAGGAATGTAATTTTTGCCCACGGCCCAGCCGGTAGTGTGATCATAGAGCCTCAGTGTGATCAAAACTCATCAGCGAGGCAATATCATCTTCCTCACTGGAGAACAAGGCGTCACTGGAGACCATCTCAAAGCTAAATCCAATTCTGCAACCAGTGACAATCCCATATCTCTGGCCTCCAAGATGGCGATTCTCATTCTGAAAGAGAGACGTTTATCTGAGACAACCTCCAGAATCTGGGGGTGTACAAGCTGGAATGACCTGTCTGGTGTCCTGACATCAACCCAAATGAACACAGGAGGGATCAAACCAAAGTGTCCGACACGGCCACACTGGCTGATCATAAAACCTGATTTAAGAATGGGGGGCCATCCCCCAGCAATGTGAGGCCAAGCTGGTGACTTGCATGAGGATGAGGTGTCAGGTTGTTGTGGCTATGCGTTGTTCTTCCTCTTTCAAGACTTTAATCACCCAAAGCAGTTAACAGAGGGGTCGGCAACTCCTGTCAGAGAGCTGCACGCCTGCAAGTGTTGGGAGTTTCCCTCCTGCAACACACCTGATACACATCAGACTTAAGATTCAGCAACCCACATAATCAACTGCTGCTCATCCCACAAATACAGTTTCATTACAAATGCGGCACCATTAAACAGGAAAATAACCTTTCCACTAATACAAGATTTTTTTGCAAGGTAACCTTGTTACAATAAAGAAATAACAAAGCAAAAACTATTTTCATTTACTTTTTATGCTATTTAAAATAATAAAAAAAAACCTTAAAATTCAGTCATAAATTTTAGTTTTATTCGTTTTATTTGTTTATCGATTAAAAATTCTGCTTTTTATGATGGATAATCAAAATAATTCAGGTATTAAAGCAATGTTTAAAAAAGCACGTTGTCTTTACCAGTGTCTGTGTTTCTGCGTCCACAGGCTTTGGCGTCACATCGGGCGTATCTATTAACAACTCGGGTCCCTTCTAAGGTAAGTTGACCTAATTGTAGGTTAGAAAAGGCGAATTTTGCTCATTCTGTCCATTTAAATGCCGTTTCTTCAAACATTTATTTCTGCTCATTTTTTTTCCTCTTCCTGAATTACTGAATTACTTATTTCAGTTCATATTGCTAAGTGGCGACATCCTAAACCTTCCACTCAACTTTCTAAGTACCATTTTCTTCAGGGCAGTGTTGAAAACCATCTAGGGTAACTTTAGACTCGTAGTATTTCATAGATCATCAAAAAATGACAGCAATTTATTGCACCGGCAACATTTTCTGTTAAACTGTAGAAAAATTAATTTAGTAAATTTCTTTTCAAGAACGCGTTAGTTTATTTCTGTTAACTCCAAGACCTAATTTTCTGTTATCATGAATACCTCAAAAGCCTCTAACAATAATGTGTTGCACCATGTTGCATGCTGGGACATGAGCGCCATCTTGGAAGGACTGTTCTTTTATTCGTTCTGCCTCTACCATCGTTGTTGTTTGCCTCATTCTTGCTTAGTTTGGCTGGAATCTGTTAAATCTGGTGGAGAAGAAAGAGACAGAAAGAAAAAAAAAGATTAGACCAAAGAGAGATTTAGCTGTGTAGCTGAATGCAAGGTTAGATAATTCATGAGCTTGAATTAAATTTAAGTGTGATCCTTGTTTTAAAGCAAACTGCTCATTTATTGTGGTAATTCTATTTCTACTTCTATATTTTTTTGTCATGTGAAGTTGGGTTAATCGTGGTTATATTGATAATGAAAAGGCATTTTAATCTTGAAACAAAAGTCAGAGAGAAATTAGTGACGGCAACCTTTTCACCTGCCCTTGACTATAGGGGTTTTCCATTATCACTTAGTCCGCTGTATTCCACCGGCCGGGGAGTGTTCTATTCCGCTGCTTTTCCATTGCCAATCCAGTCAAAATCCAGACGCTCTATTGTGGGAGGGGTTAGGGTAATGGCTAACCCTAAACCTCCGCCGACGCATTTTTTTTTTAGAAAGTTACCGATTTCATCTGATAGTGACACGACGCAATAAAACAACACGATATTTAATGTAGGCTATTGTTTAATTTGTACAATAAACTTTTTTTTTTTTTTTTTTTTTAAAGTTAGCCGAGATACCACAGAAGAAGACAGAAAGGAGGTAAAGCAGCCTTTTGCCTGCTGCTCGGGTTATGGTTTATAATGAGTAATAAACTCACGGCGCAAATCAGGAGACGTCTCGTCGGGCAAGACAAGACAACCTGGAGAGCAGTAACCATTACTGTGTACATCGCTGTGTAGTGACATCATTCGCTGCAAGCCAATCAACCTGCAGACCTCACGCTACCCGCTCGGCCCGACAGGCCGGGCACTGAGATTTGTAACTGGCCGCAGTCGTATCACCCATCATTGTGACTTGTACATGAAATTGAACATTACTCTCTTTTAGGCTTGACTCCTCCTACTTGTGTACTTTACTGCAGAAAAACAAGCCATTGTTACGCCTTGTGTTCTTGTACTTCTCAGGTTTTATCTGTTCTCAGATTAAGGACAGAATTTGGGAGAAGAGCATTCAGCTTTGCTGCCCCCTCTGCGTGGAATAGTTTATTTACTGAACTGAAAAACTCTGAACTGATTCCACTTAGAGTTTTTTAATCTATCTTTAGAGATAGACTGCGTGAAACCACTAACCAGTGCCTGCGTTTTAAATCTTAAAATATTTGCTGCATCTACAATTGCAAACACTACTGCATGTGCTAATCTGTATGCTTTACTTATTACCACTATTTCTATGTAACTGTTCTTATGACACGTGCTGCTGTCCAGGTCCCCTTGTAAAGGTGATCCTGATCTTAATAGGTTTTTATCTGGTTAAATAAAAAGAAAAATTAAAAATAGCATCTAAAAAAAGTTTGATCTAATTTTTCTCAAAAAGATTCAGAAATTCACAATGAATGAATTTTTTTTTTTTTAATTTCACAAACGGGAAAAAGAAATACATTTGTTTAGGACTATACTCAGTAAATGCTCCACGTTTGCAAAACTCATGAATATTAGATGTAGAAAGATGATGTCTGCTGGACTACTTTGTTCCTCATGATGTGTAATGCAAGTCTGGGCTTGAGTTAGATACACCCATTTTTAATTATTCGTCTGTTTGTTATAAAATATAAACTTATGCTACATCGATCCTTCTGACTTGTTTCCTCTTACAGCTAATTTGAACTTCCTGTAACATTTTTCACTAATCTGTATTTTTTTTCATCATGCTAATCTTTATAAATCCACATCAGTTCTGTGTTCAGATTTATTTCTCTGTTGCCTAAATGTCCCCTTCTTGCTAGCTCTCTTCTCTAACTCAGTCCTGATTTCTCTCTACCCGGATGAGAACAGGTCCCGCCGCAAGGAGATATTTGATCGTTTTACCCACAGTGCAGCTGTAAGAGCACAGCCTGTGGGAAAGGAAAACAGCGACAGGAAGAAGGTTCAAGTCAGAAGGCCAGAGACAGTTACAGAGAGAAAAACACAGTGGAATGAGTTGGATAAAGTAGAAATAAAGTTCTTTTTTTCTCTCTAAAGATGAAAGAGAGTAGCAACTAGCTGCCTTAAAACTCAAACAATCAGAGATGTGAAGTTGTTTCCACATTTTTAAGCATTTTCACCTACAGTAAAGCAAACTTCAGGTAAAATAATTAGAAACATCTCTGAATAAGAGCTTCTGCTGAACCTTTAACCTTAATCCAATAAAGTTTAAAACCGTTTTAGAAACTTGAAATCATCAAATTGCTGATTTATTACAAGAGAAGCGAAGTGCTGGTTAAACACTGCTCTCAAATTACTGTTGCTATTTCCTTTTTCTCATCCACTGTTTTAATGACTCACTGGTATCTTTCCAGGTTTTAGTCTCCATTTTTTTCCCAGGGTTTTTTATTATTAGTAGTATGTGAATCAAACCAAGCAACTTATAAATAAGTGGGAAAGACCGGTGCAAAGGGAAACTAAAGCTTGCTGTGGATGTGAGATGCTTGGTTTAGGACTGTTAACCCACAACTCAAAACAAACACTCTGCCATGGTTACATGATGCTTTTTAATTCAAAATTAATGATTAAAAATGTCATAATTCAGAGTTAAAGTCACATTTACATGGGAATAATAGTTCTGAATTGAGATTTACATGGAAAACATGTTTATTCCCCTTTACTTAACTTGAGATGAGGGCTTGGGAAGGGTTCTGATTGGACAGATTGGACTGATTTCTTTCCGGCTTTAGCATCGAAAAACACATAAAAAAACATTTTGCTTAGATTTCGTTTATAATTTTAAGCGCCAGCTTGACACGAACATGCCTCACTTTTTTAAGCAGCTGGGGAGGAGAAGAGAGATTTAGAGTACCGGAAGCAGAAGACAGGCATGGAATATGGGTCATCTCGACAAGCCAAAGGAACGAGCTTGCTCAGAACCATCAGAATGAATGTATACGTAAATGAAAGAGGAATTAATCCGTTTAGATTTAAAATGGGAATAAAAAAGCCATTTACTGTAAAATTAAGATTAATTTGGAATTATGTGTTTACATAATCATTTATCATCTCTTTTAAGCAGATTTAAGTTTTATTCAGAATTGGAGGAATTCTTAGCTGTAGCTCTATAATTACTGAACACACAAAAAATGGCTGCCATTGTTGTATCTCACTGGCTTGTATTTATATGACTCATTTTGTCATAATTCTTCATTTTATTTCAAATTCATATAATTATGAGTCACAAAATATATCAAATTTATTAAATAAGCATTATGCCAAGAAAAGAAACACAAAACTGCCATTTTAGACATTTCTGACTAACATAATTAAAGCTCTGTTTCTGCTCATCTGGTTGTGATTTTCAAATTTAAAGGGTTGTCATGTTTCCTTCTACTGGACACACTAAAATCGCAGATCCTCCGCTGTTTCCGGCAAAAACCAGCTCGATTTGATTCATATTTCTCAATTAAAATTAGAATTGGTCACCAATCTGGAATTACATAAAAACTATTTGTGTGTTGCATATGTCGCGCTCATTCAGGCAAACCAGTTCTGACCAGTCACACAATGAGCCTGGGACATGTCTGATGGTGTCAGGGAACTGAGATGTTGCAGTCGATCCTCCGGGTCCTACGGGCTTCAGGGTGGAGCTTTAGTGGATCGGGCTTGTTTCGACGCACCTTGTGGATATTTGGTCAGATTAGTAAAACTTTACTGAGTAATACTTTGGATTTAATACCCTTCAAGCTGTTTGTATGCACTGTTTACTCTGACAGTGCTAATTGTCCCACTGAGACAGTGCAGTTGTCGTGTGTTGGTGTGTTTGGTCTGCAGGAATGAACATGCTCCACTTTGTTTATGTTTGTTCATTATCTTTTGGCTAATTATTGAATGTATAATAAATTAATTAAACAGTTAATTTGAATAAAGATAATGTTTTCTTAATTTCCTTTTTTAAGCCAAATCCCATCAAAGTCCCTTATTTAGTATTTATTAAATTCCATACATTTAAAAACACAAGGGGCTTTTTACAGGCTATTTATGCACAATGAATGATTTACCAGTTAAAACCAACACAGTTAACAACAAATCGGTAACAGTAAAAAGACTTTGTTAACCCTCTGAACAGAATCTGTAAAGCAAAGATCTTCAGCTCAGCCAGCTGACCCCTGAACTGTTGTTCCAGAGTGGGCCAGTGGTTTTTTTTATACTCTGTGTGAGAGAGTGAAACAGAGGGTGGTTTGTTCCCCAGTCCGTACTGTCCCAGCAGAGAGGCAGCAGAGGGAGGGAAAAAAACAAGACAATGCAAGAATTTAACAGCTGGCAAGGAGAGCAGAGGAGGGGGCACTGCCTCTCTTTTCTCTTTCATTTTACTTCTTTTGCTTGACTTCTATTATAAACAATATCATGTCTCTTTTTTCCACTTAGTAGGAAGTCTCTACATATTTTATTCAGTTTTATTCTACAGTCATTTTCTCCAAAGCATCTTACATCTAAGAATAAGAAGACAAGAAAAAAATCAAATAGACAACTCAGACAAGTTCCAGTCAGACTGCTATAAGTTCAGTTGGACACATGTAGTGCTAGAAACACAGGTTTTTCTTTTCTTTCATTTTGTTCCGTGTCATCTGGTCGCAGCTTATTTAGTGGTCAAATCTGTCCAAGTCAGTCTGATGAATAGAAAAGTTAAACCGAGTGCGTAAATGCTCCTTACAGTAGACAGGACGCTAGAGTTTGGCAGGTCGTTCCACCACCGGGGACCAACTGTTGCTTCCTTATTAACGGTCACATTTGTGTTTATTCTTTTTTGTTTTTCTTTTCCTCTATCACACTTGCTCTCTTTGGCAGAACGCTACAACCACACACTTACTTTTACTTTCTTTCTCAGAAGAATTCAATGTGTGTGTGTGTGTGCGTGTGTATAACTGCTTCAGACATTTGTTCTGCAGATTTTCACATTCCTTTTGTCTTTTCTTTCTCTCTGACTTGTTTCAAGCTCTTAGTGTGTCCAACTTTTTGTTTCTGTTTGATGTGGAAATGATTCGTCTTCCATAGTTCATGAAGCTCCTCATTTCACAATTACTAATCAGATTTCATGGTGTGCTTCCATTCATTAAGTCCTAGAACCTGAAGGCAGTCGTGGTAAGCTGTCTTCACTTCAGAACAGGTTGGAACTTGACCAGCGGTCTTATTCAGCAGAGCCTCGTGTTAGTCCCAGACGCTGTGCGAAGCATCTTCAGCGTTTCAGCCATATGTGTTCAGCTCATTCCAAAGAAAAACTAATCTGCAACTGTATTAGTTGATATGCCAGATGTTGCTCTGCTTCAGTCACACAGCCATCACTGAGGGCTGAAAGTGATGGTGGATGATAACGTCTGGCCCACCATCAGCAGTCTCATCGCAGAGCTGTAGGATGAGGCCGAGCTTAGGTTTCTGTTCAGGTTCTGCCACAACAAACCGGGTCTACGGACAGAATTACTGCGTTAAAACAGCAAATAGCGCTCTTAGTTTTATAACTGGAAAGCTTTAAGTGCAGGTTTATTCCTTAAATCTCAAATTTAACTAAATGTCTGTCAATGTTTCCTTGTGTGGTTTGTATATTGGACATTTTTGACAGTGAAATATCATAAAGATGTGACATTTAACCCTATGAGTATTAAACTTTAGAGTCTAATATTTTAAAATGTCTCATTTCATCCTTCTGTCAACATCCTCCCCCAAACTTTAAATTAGTATATAAAGTCAAGAATTATATGAACTAATCACATATGGTGATTCAGAAACTCTAAAGTGTGGAAGACACAGTCTGTGTGTAAATGTAGGATGGTGAGTGTGTATCCTTTAAAATTATTTGTCATTCAGTTAATTCAAGACATTATGCAAGTACAGTCTGCAGCGTTTTCTTTGAAAATATTTTTGGAGATATTGTATTGTTTATGATTTTGTTAAGTTGTGAGGCTTTTTTTTCCTTTCCTCCAAAATAGATGTTGAATTGTACGCCTAACTTCAAATGGTTATATTGTTCCTTACTAATTTTAGGTGGAACAGTCGTTCAGCTACCTGGATATTCAAGGGATCCGAAGCAACACGCCCACTCAGGTACAAAAAAATAAACAAAAAAGCAGTTTTAACATTTTATTATATAGTGATATTTATCACACAGACACCGATGTTCCCACAAAAATACACACTCCAACATGCATCGGGTAAAAAATGCGGAGCAGTCTCTTATTGTGGGTCTCACTTTCTCCAAAACTGCAGCCCATAAGATGTTTTCTTTCTCAGTTTGTTCATCTTTATATTTTATTTCATGGATAACCTTAATTCAGTCTTTCGTTGTGCTCAAGAGAAACCAAAGCAAGAACTTTCACTGTGTGTGATTCATATCCGGTTTCTTTGTGTGTGTCGCCCCCTGCAGCTGGTATTGGAGCATGAGCGCGGGCCATGGAGCCTTCTGCTGGGCTCGGTGGAGGAGGTAGATGAGGTGATCGCTCATATCGGCACCTGTCTTTATCGGATCTGTCCTGTTGGCTCACCTGTGTAAGTACCACACAGCCAGCAGCCAATTAGAACAAAGCAGAGGAGAATCGGCAGCTTTCGGGTGCTTGTTGACCGTCAACCCTCTAAAGTCTTTTGGAAAAGCTGTTGTGATGCTTATATGATTTAAAATAAGCTCATTTATTAATTAAAGGAGAGTTATGTTTTATCTTTTATCACTACAGGGTTTATTTTACGTTTTAAGCTTAGAGAGATCAGACTTTTGCAGCTCTGAGTTTGTGTCCCAGGAAACATATCATGTGAGATTTATTAACTTCATCTCAGGTGTGCTCATTGCTATCTCATGTTCTCTTGTTTGGTTCTTTTATTTTCCCCCCCCCCCATCTCTCTGTAAGGAAGGAAGATGATGAGGAAGTTGAATTTAAAGCCCCCAGAGAGGACAGCATCCCTTCATACCAAGTGGGATGATCATGGCTCAGCTGATCTGGGACCCTGTGGTAAATAATAATATGTAATAATAGTAAAATTAATTATTTGTTCAGTGTTTGTAAATGTCGACACATCTTGTTTTTTGTGCAGGTGGATTCTCTCATCAGTACTGGTGTATATGTGATCATTTGGGGCTACCATACAGAGAAGAGGTCCAATGGGTAAATTACACAGAACCGAAATATTTTGCATTACTTTATCAGTCAGCTTTCATATATATATATA
>JBAMHX010000019.1:20977336-20995457 GCA_037177515.1 Pseudomugil tenellus
GTATATATATATATGTATATATATATATATATGTGTGTGTATAATGTATATGCATGGATGAATGCTGGTTTCTTCCTTTTAGATATTTGTCTTTATTTTGAGCCTTTATTCTTCTGCTTCCTCCTTCTTGTTCTGCTTTTTTCTTTTTGTTTCTTCATGAGGCACTTCTGTATAGTTGTATTTCCTTTTCTTGGCCTGTAACTTCTTTTGCTGCTTAAGCTTTTTATTATATTCTATATTCATATGGAGGTCACACTGAAGTAATTCAAGCAGGATCTAAACAAATCTTCTGGAGCTGCATCATCATTTGTGTTATTTTCTGTCCTTAGTTTTCTGCTCTGGCTTTGTTTAACTTTCAATACACTATAATGTAAGTTTATTCATTTTCTTTTTGTCTCTCATTTTTGTCCTTCTCCAGGACGTGGACACTATATATCTCACTCAGGACACTAAAGAGCTTAACTTACAAGACTTTGCACACCTGGAGAATAGGTATGCATGCTTATAAACCACTGGAATTTGTCCTGTATATGATAACTTTGTCTATGGATTAAAAAAGAAATACCAGTTTGGGTTGTTTGTGTCTTCAAATCAGCTTCAAAACAGCTTTAATGTTCTTTCTTTCTGTTGCAACATAACACTCTGTTACCTTGTTGAATTAAGTAACTGCATTTGTCATTTTCAGGGATCTTGTGGCAATCGTTGCAGCTCTAGAATACAACCAGTGGTTCACCAAACTCTCAACCAAAGACTACAAACTGGTAAAATCTTGCAATCTACTTTCATCTATCCCTGTTTTAATTGGGCTGCACTTGTGGTGCAATCTACTTCCAGCAAGTGCATAAGAACCCTGTCCTTACAGGGTAAATTAGTAATGCATGCAATAATTCCACAGTATTGTAAATAACCTGACAGGCTGTGAACAGTAAGATAAAAAACCACATACAATCATTTTACCTACGCTGGACAATAGATAACTAAATGTTGAGACCTGGAGCGTTAATGACATATTTCTGATAACTTTCAGTCTGCAGATGTGTGTGACCAGATTTGCAGAGTTGTGGCCCGATCCAGTCGACTAGAAGAGCTGGTGCTCGACAACGCCGGCCTTAAAAGGTCAGAGCGGGAAAGAATTGTGAAGTCTAAATGTTTTTAGCAAAAATCATCATCCATGTAAAGTAAAATTTCACAGTAAATGAAAGAGCAGAGCTTATTTATTTAACCTGTTCTCTGATCCTGAGCTTTTGTTCTTGACTTGTTTTCTCTTCTTCAGTGACTTTGCTCAGAAACTGGCCAGCGCTCTCTCACACAACCCGTCCTCCACACTGCACACACTCAACCTGAGCAACAACTCTTTGGAAGACAAAGGTTAAAACGCCACCCGCACGCACATCATGCAGGCAAACACAAGCTGCTGAAGTGTCTCATCTGGGTCTTCTTCACATTAAATATGTTGTATTGATCCTTTATAGTGTGTTTGATTCTCTTCCACTTCTACTTGCATCACATTGACTCTCGAAACCTTCTATCAGTTCATTTCCTGCATTTTGAGAGTTTTTAATTTGTTAAATATAAAACCATTCTTATTTATGATTGTGAGGTGGAGTCCTGGTTCCTCTGTGAACCACGTCCCCCTTTTATTTCAACAAATAAATTCACTGGATCTGTTTTCCTTTCAGGTGTGTCTGCACTGAGCACCCAACTGGCCAAACTGCCCATGGGCTTAAAGCACTTGAACCTCTCCAGGACCTCCATGTCTTCCAAAGGTGAGCAAGCAGGAAAAAGCCAACAAAATAAAATGATGATGATAAAAATTTTGGGAAAAAAAAGTATATTTCTTGTTATCATGTATTGATTTTTTTCAACGAGGGCATTTCTAATTTCTTGCAGGTGTAAACAGTGTTTGTCAGGCTCTCTGTGCCAATTCAGTTGTCGCCTCCACCCTCACACACCTCGACCTGTCTGGAAACTCCCTCAGAGGGGACGACATCCCAGTATGTTGCTCCATCCTCTCCATATCTTATGTAGCACATAAAACACTAAATAAAACCAAACTTAGTGAAGCTTTGCAGAACACACTGGAGTAAAGGTCCCTTTATGTTCTACAGTAAAGCCTTTTCTTTACATTCATTATTTAGTTTCTTTTCCGACAACCTGCAGAGTGCATTCCCTAAAGCAGCAAATGAAGCCGTACCACCAGAAAACATAGAGACATGCAGATGTACAAACAAAGAAGAAGCAAAGAAGAAGCTGTGTTTAACTGTGCCGCTTCTTTTTATGCTTAGTTTCTTTAATATTTTTTTAATCATCTCTTCCAACATCTTTGTCTTTATTATTATCTACAACTGATTTAAACAGGACAGTTTTATACTCTGCTGCCCTCTGGTGGATGCATTTCCTAACTCCCGCGCTTATGGATGCATGGAAGTATAGACAACGAGTCTTCACATAAAGATTTGCAAGCTGCCATTTCTGTTTCCCGTATATTCCTGAGCTGTTTGAGGGTTTTAGCAGTGACGCTGTTTCTGGCTGCTGGTGTTGTTCTTCACAGAATCTGCACAGCTTCTTGAGTAATGCCAACTGTCTGGAAAGTCTGGATCTGTCCAACAGTGACTGTTCTCTGGAGCTGGTAAAAATAAAAAAAAACTTCATACAGTGTTGTTTTATGTCTGCATTTGTCTGGAGTGCATAACTAAATGCAATTGTTTAAATGTTTTTAAGGTGTGTACGTCTCTGCTGAGAGGATCTTTATCGCATCTTTCTGTCCTCAACATGTCAAAAACGGTCTTTTCTCACAGGTCAGATGTTAAACCCAGACTTATTCATGTAATTAGTCATGAACTGTAATGTTTCTGATTTTTATTTTGAGATCAACACGTCCCTTACTCACACAGGAAGTGTAAAGAAATCCCTCCGTCCTTCAAGCAGTTTTTCAGCTGTGCTCAGGCTCTGACGTCTGTCAGCTTGTCAGGAACCAGACTCCCTCTTGAGGCGCTGAAGTAAGAAAAACACACTTACAAGTTCCTACAAGTACAATTAAGCATCTTAGATCACTTCCTCAATATTTATATTATGCAGCAAGTGAACAATATTCACATTAATAAATAAATAATAAGCTGTTGTTAGGAAGTGTCATCAGAGTGTTTTCCTGCCTGCAGGGCTCTGTTGTTGGGCCTCGGCTGCAACCCAAACCTGAGCGATGTATCTTTAGATCTCAGCTGCTGTGAGGTAAAACCTTCCCAAGTCTGAACACACTTCGACATGCAGCTTAAACTTTGCATTCATTCATACTAAGGATGTGATAAAGGTGTTTAAACAGAAGACATTTATTCTCTCAGCTGCGTTCAGGAGGATCCCAGATTCTGGAGGGCTGCATCGCTGAGATCCCCAACATTTCTAGTCTGGACATTTCAGACAACAGTGAGGATGTTTTACCCTCTATCTTGTTTATTTGAGCTGGTTATTCATTGACTTTATTTATGAAGCCGTACCATGTCCAAACCCCACTCAGGTTTGGACATGGACCTCACCACCCTTCTTGTCTGGCTGGCTAAGAACCGCTCCATCAGGCATCTTTCACTGGGCAAAAACTTCAACAACATAAAATCCAAGTTTGTGAACAAAACACATTGTTTTAAGATAAAACTTTATTTATTGTTGTCCACTTGATGTCTTAATAAACCTGCTACACACTGCTCTCTGCACAGGAATGTGGCTCAGGTCCTGAACAACTTAGTTTACATGATTCAAGAAGAGGATTCAGTGAGTGAAGCATTTTTTATAATTTATTAAACATTTTATTAATGTATATTATTTTAATCTCATCTGAACATTCTTTACTTTAGCATTCTGTCTGTAAAGTAATTCAGAGAGCAATACATCATAATGAAAGGATTCCCTCTTTGCAGCCGTTGACCTCGCTGTCCCTGGCGGACTCCAAGCTGAAGGCGGACCTCTCCATTGTCCTCAACGCACTGGGCAGCAACACGTCTTTGACCAAACTGGACATCAGTGGAAACTCCATGGGAGACATGGGGGCAAAGATGCTGTCCAAAGCCCTGCAGATTAACACTAAGCTCAGGTGAGAAAGGCAGCACTGCTGCCAGGTCAGCTGATTTAATCCTGAAGGTGAAGTTTAGCGGTAAATAAAGTTGTCTCAGGAAAACAAAAGGATTAAGCTTTCTCCTAATAAACAGCTCAATGATGTTTAGAGGAAGATTTTTCCACATTAAGCCTGATGACATGAATCTGTGTTAACTAATTCTCATTTAGTAAAATATATCAACATATTCTTTGTAGACATGACTTGCATTCTCATTTTAGGTAGATATTTTTTATCCAAATCAAAGTTTTAAATGATTGATTCTTTAATTTCATGAAGAAAATGAGGGATATTTAACGTTTTACTAGATTCCACCAATCTATTTAGTTTGTCTATGTTTGCAGGACCATATTGTGGGATCGAAACAACATCAGCGCCCAAGGTTTACAGGACGTAGCAGCTGCCTTGGAGAAGTAGGTTTAAAGCTGAAGCGACTTATTTAAGTGCTCCAACAGTCCTGCGTGCTGTACGCCTATGATCTTTCTCCACCAGGAACTACACCATCCGTTTCATGCCGGTTCCCATCATGGATGCTGCTCAGGCCCTGAAGGCAAATCCAGAGAAGACTGAGGATGCCTTACTGAAGGTCTTTTCTTTTTATATTTACTCGTTTCTAAAGTCGCATTTCTGGAAGGTTATCACTGTTCTGTATATTATATCTGGCAGATGGAACAATACCTGCTGAGAAACCACGAGACCCGTAAATACCTGCAGGAGCAGGCGTACAGGCTGCAGCAGGGCATCGTCACCACGACGACACAGCAGGCAGGCACTGCAGCACACTAATGCGCTCGATCAGCAATCACCTCTTCACTGCGTTTGATTAATAGGCTGCTGTTCTGTAACCTGTCACTAATGCAGATGATGGACACGATGTGCGTGAGGGTGCAGGATCACCTGAACTCTCTGAGGTTCTCAGAGACCAACTCTGTTCAGGAAGACATGAAGGTGGCGGAGAATCTCATGAAGGACGCTAGAAACTCTAAAAGAGTAAGAAGTAAAGAGTTGATCCTATAAATGTACAAACGTAATGTGTGTTTTTAATGTATGGTGAGAAGTTGCAGCCGCATTTTCCTTTTTTCCAGCTGCTCCCCAACCTGTACCACCTGAGCAGCGGGGGGTCCAGCGGCGCATGCATTGGAGCAATTCAGGACAAGCTGGAGTCGATGGCGGGAGAGATGGCGAGAGTGATGGACGAGCAGCTGCAGGTGCTCAGTAACATGCAGTCTGGTGTCAGCTAAGCTGTATGAATTTAAGTGCAAGGTTTAAACTTTGCTAACTCGTGCACTCTAGACACTGCTGGTGTCCATGGTGGATGCGGCGGAGGGTCTTTGTCCTCATGTGATAAAGAGGAGCAACCTTCGTCAAGACCTGATAAAGGCCAGCGCCGGCAAGATGACTGTTCCTCGCAGCTTCATCACCACAACTCTGCTGCAGCAGTCTGGGGTGGACATCATCAATAAAATCAGGTCTGATCTGCTGTGTTTTAGTTCACGAGAGCAGCTCAGCTTTTTTTTTTTATCCGTTTCTTACAACTTTAATTATTATAGCATAAAAATATGAACAAACATATTTTCATATTAAGTGTATTAACGAAACATGGTTGATTACCAAGATGAAGATAAAAAGATGAGCTTTAAATTTGTTTTCTGCTCATTTTAAAACTTTCTGCAAAGCTTTTTTTTTTTTTTAACTACAACTTATGAGTATTTGAGGAGAGAAGATGTTTTCCTAAACATCTGTAATAGGACAGCAGCAGATGTGCGTTTTTCACAAAGGAAGTGGTTCAGATAAATGTCTGGGGATTTGAAATTACAGGCTTTCAGCCACGTCTGCTGTTGCTGTGAAGGAGCACTGTTGGTCTTTCTGCTGAGGTCTGTTCGAAGTTATTTAGTTTTGGAAGTTCAAGGCTGTTTTCAAAGCCGAATGCAGTCATTTTTTGGACTTTCTCCCTGTATGCAGACATATTATGCCTTTATTTGATGTGCAGCCATTATTTAATCATTTTGTTCATCATCTTTGTTTTCACATAAGATCCAAGATCCGCTTCTGTTCCGGTGGCGTCCTACAGCTGGAGCGTTTGTGGCAAAACATCTTGTTCAGACTTACATTATGTTTCAGTTCTTTCTGTGTTGTTTTTGTATGAAGCAGTGAGGTGAAACTCAGCGTGGCATCTTTTTTGTCTGATCACATCGTGGATGAGATCCTGGATGCTCTGTCCACCTCACAACACACTCTGGTTAGTGTCTCCTCTGTCTGCATGTCTGTCCATTTTATTGTTTATGTTTCAATCTTTTCATCCCTTTTTGCTGCCGTTCCATCTTCAGGCCGACCATCTGATCAGAAAGGACCAGCCTTTGGTGCACCAGGAGCCCCAGATGGAGACAGAGCTCCTGGATGAGAAAGTTCTTCACCCACAGGATCAGGATAAAAAACTGATCCAGGACAACAAACACGGGCTGGAGGACATAGAGTCCTGCACGGTCAGGACGAATTTAAACA
Organism: Pseudomugil tenellus; assembly: GCA_037177515.1. NCBI lineage: Eukaryota > Metazoa > Chordata > Actinopteri > Atheriniformes > Pseudomugilidae > Pseudomugil > Pseudomugil tenellus. Next base: position 20,983,941 of record JBAMHX010000019.1, read on the forward strand.
AACAAAATATACTGCATCATAATGATTATTTCAGATGGTTTACACCATTTATTGGAAGTCATCAAAGGTCTGCTTTGCTCATCAGATGACTCCTAAATCGAAACGGAAGAGTATTTTGGTGCGGATGCTTCGTCCCATCTCTGTAGCATTTGGTAAGAGATAACCCAGTAAACTGTATTTCTATAGCACATGCAAGCCGCTATCGACACCCCAAAGAGCAAAATAAAAAGAAAAAATGTCTGTAAAAGTAATCAAGAGGCAAAGAAAAACAGAAGTTTCCACTTTTATTAATTACAAATATAAAACAAATTGAGTTTGCTAATAAAGCTACTGAGAAAAGATTCTTTTTCCCTTAATTGGAAAGCAAATAAAACAATACTGACTACCAGCAGCTGGAAAAGCTTGTGCACCCAGGATATGTAGTAGTTTAGTAGTACTTTTACTTAAAAAAAATCAAGGAAAGAAATCCCAGTCTGCACCAGTCAGTTCTTTGGTTTTTTTTTACTGGCTTCTGTTTGCCAAACAGAGATGGAGTTCGACCTGGATAAAGCTTTGGAAGAGGTTCCAATCCACATTGAGGATCCTCCTCTTCCTCCTCCTCCTCATATGTCGGACAGGATGTCGGCTTACTATGGAGACCTACCACCTCCTCCCGCCTCACCGGGTGCAAACACGCTCAGTTTGGGGGAGCTGCCACCTGTGGAGATCAAGACACTAGAGCACCACACTAAACTCCGTCCGAAACCGAGGAGGAGGATGAAACCCAGCAAGTCACCAGTAGGTTTCCAAAAAAGAAAAAAAAATCCAGAAGAATGACCTAAAATAATCTGTACAGGCAGAGTTTTTCCTGTTTTATTATGATGTCAGTAGAACAATTTGCATCAATTCACTACCGATCAAAACTGAATTATAATTCTATTATTATTCTACTTTTAATCATAATGCTTTAAAGTTTTATAGAACTTGTCATTAAATCTATTATAATTATTATAATTATATTATAATCCTCATTCATACTTTGTGACGATGAGCTGCGTATGTAGCTGCAGTTGCCCTGGAGAAAGAGCAACAGCTACACACAGACTGCAGACAAATGCAGTCTGAACATTTTCACCCTAACGTGACTCAGCTGAGATTCTTTCATGGCCGTGTGAACAGACCCAATCACACTGACCCGGATAATCTGATCCGGACCACCTTTTGTATGTGCTTTCAAATCTGACATCCCAAACCAGAATGGGGTGATGGTGTCACTCTGTGTTGTCACAGCAACAGGTTAATGTTAAATCAGCGCCAAAACTTTGAGAATACTTCCACTTTAAAATCCATCCATGAAAACTAACTTCAATGGCCACCATTGTGGGTTGCTTCTGCTCCAAGTGGGGGGTGTCTTCTGCTCGTGAAGAACACTTCAGGGGTACAATAACCAAAAAAGAAAAAAAATGGAGTTGAGCACATACACTAGTTTGAACATCGTCAGTGTGCACCAGAAACATTACACAGAAACATTACACACCAGATGCTGACACTGGAGGCAACGAGGAACACAATAACCAGTTATCTGAGGGAGCAGGATTCAAACCACCAACCTTAGTTATTGGACAACCTGCTCTACATCCTGAGCCGCTGCCGGCTCCTTCACAAAATTAGATGTAAACAAAGGACGTTCAGTGTTTTATTTATTAATGTTTGAGTTGACTGCTTTTATTTTTTTTTTAAATATCAAAATTTAATTTGCATTTGTATCAGAAAATTTGTAAAAAAAAAAAAATGTTCTGTATTAACTTTAAATATTGAAAATGTTGGTATTGGATCCAGACATTTCTAATTGATCAGAAATATGTTATTATGTTACACATAATACATTAAAATAGCGGGAAGCTTGAATTTCACTTCATTCATGTTGGATTTGTTTCAGCGTGACATCAGCAGCAGCTCACCGCCACAGGAAGCAGAACAGAGCGGCATGATGGGAAGGCTGGACGAGGGCCTGGATGATTTCTTTTCCAAGAAAGTTATTAAGCTCAGCTTTAAGTAAGTATTTTTCCAAAACCTTTAAGTCTTTAAACCATTAACACACATTTTGTTACATTCACATCTTTTCCTTTTATTGTTTTTGATACCATTTGTGTTGAGGAGAGTTCTGCAAAGCATCTCTAGTGGATTGTTGTGTGTCAGTGGCATTTTCGTTCCAAGAAACTGAATTTTCTTTTCTCTGGTTTTAACTTTCGGTATTCTCAGACTTCCCTCTGTTAAAAATTCATCTGCCAACACACCGGAACCTGCGGATAAAAAACGGGAGTCTAGAAAGAGTGGCTTCTTTAACCTCATCAAATCCCGAACATCGCGTTCAGAGAAGAACCACGCAAGTCCTTCTGTCAGATTACCCGAACCAGCCTCTTCCTCCTCCACTCTTCCTGCGCCCACTTCTCCTGTCAGCCCGCTCCCAGACGAGACACCGATATCCCCCACACCACCTGTAAAAAGTCCTGTCCCTGTACCCGAGCCTCAACCAGACCTCCAGAAAGCCCAACCCGCTAACCATACAGATTCTGAAATGGAGACGAATCCAACTGCTAATAAACCTGTTGAGGACAAGGGAGAGGAGAATAACGGGGAAAATGTGGAGAACCTGGAGAAAAGCAAAAGTACAGAGAAAAAGGAGAACCCCCACATGCACCGCCACATTGGGATTCCTATGATGGGAAAGGACCTGCTGGCTGAGATGAAGGCCAGACAAGAGAAGAAGGCCAGGCACGAGAAAATGGCTGAAAAGAAGGTGACGGGTGGTGTTCAGTCAGTTTACTGTTAATGATGCAGAGTGTTTGTAGCCATCATGAATGAAAATATTAAACGAGACATATTTTTAATACCCAGTGTTTCAACAGTAATAACCCTAAAACATATGTTATAAGAACTATGTTGAAAAGCCCAAATGTCCCAGATGAAGTTCCATCATTGATTTGTGTTGGAATGAAAATGTCTCTCTCGCTCTTCTTCCAGCCTGACGCATCGCCTGGAGCCGACAAGTCGGATGCAAACAAAGGTGAGTGTGTTGTTTGCAGGTTGGTATATTCCCGTCATGTGTTCCACAATTCAAATGTCTTTTTTTTTTTTTTTTTTTTTTTTTTTTTTTTGTCCAAGCAGCCACAGAAGACTCCAGATCAGAACCGGCACCCAGGTCCAAACCGCCAAACATCTGCTTCAAACCGCCCTCCCCCCAGGCCACTAAGCCCTCCCCGGCATCCCGTACATCTGGGCCCATCAGTCCTAAACCAAGCAGCGTCTGCGTCTTGGACAAGAACAAAGATATAAAAGGTTCAGTTTCATAGAATTAGTGATCAATCTGCTTCTTTTTGTGGTAATTTGAGAACCAAGCGGTTGAATCTGGATTTATTTGTATCACAGATGACTCTGCAGGAACTCCTAAGGCACCACCTCCTGCCCTTCGCCTGATGAGGGCGTCCTCAGACAGCAGCAGCTCCGTTGGACCCCTGTCTCCACTGGATGGTTATTATCTCCATTTCACCAATAATATCACTCTTATTTTCACTAAAAGAACATTAGTTGTAGATGAAAGACAAGAAAAAAAACTATTTAAATGTCCATCAGTCACCCTAAAGCAATACAGAGAAAATTAAGTATTGATAAAAAAAAAATGAGTGAAGTGATGAAAACCCCTCAGAGGATGAAGGCAGCCGCTGTTGTGATATTTCTATCTGAGAGCTGAAAGCCAAACAGTCAATTTAACAGTTGATTAGATGTCTAATGAAGGCTTTCAAGTCTCCACACACCATGCACATGTGAAGCGAAGGTCTGCGACACGCAGCAGATGCATTCAGTCCCACTCTGTACTTGATCTGTCCGAATATGTGTGTGTGTGTGTGTGTGTGTGTGTGTGTGTGTGTGTGATGCTGTAATGTGACGTCCTACTTGGGTAATTAGCTGTTAGAGGAAATCTTCTGGCTTTCTTCTCTATAATCAGAAAGACAAGTTGACTTTTGAAATTACTGTGCAAAAAGATGTGTTTTTAAAGTCAAAGCGACAAGAAGAAAAGAGAATTTGCTTAATGTCTTACAGACATTTTACACTTTTATGAAGTGACTTTCACTTTTCTGAGGTTTAGGGTTTCATTGCTCTGCATGATCGTTGATAAATCTTCAATTAAATTTAGCCTCAAGTATTGACGAGCATAAAATGTCGCTATGTGATTTACATTTGATCTTAGTATTTTATATAAAGTCTAGTAGAAATAAAATGAAGGGGACTATTATTTAACAAAGGAGAGCCAAAGGAATTTTCTTCCATCCATCAGCTAAAAGTAGCTGTTTTTAATAAACATTTCATTCGTTTGATCCTAAAAATCTTCATTTAATTAGTTCAGAGGTTTATTTTACAACTTTGACATTGAAATAACTGACTTATTTCTGATTTCTCACCTCTTCTTCCTGCAGCTGAGTTTCCATTAGAAGGCGACACCTTTGACCAGAACATCCCCGGTACCGAGCCCAGCAACAGGAGTAAACAGTGGTCGTCTCTGAAGAGGTCGTGCAGTTCTCCAGGTGGCAGAGAGGAGGACCGCGAACGCACCAAGTCCCTTCCTGCATACGGTTAGACAATACACAAGTTTGTTTTTTATTTTTTCAACACATTTCTGATTCGCATCAAATCATAAAGCTCTTCTCATACAGTGTTGGAAATGAGCACTGTGCTTGAAATGTGAGGTTAAGCAGGAAAAGCTTTATATAGAGTTAGCTGAAAATGGCACACACAGCCAAAATTAGGCTGCAAAAATCAGTTTTCTTTACATTTTAAGAATAGAAGATGAAGCTTCTTGCGTTGATTTAGATACTTAGAATGAGAGAAACAAAGCAGAAAAGATCCAGTATTTATATACAGTCACTGGATCCAACAGATCAGCAGAAAAGACTCAACACTACACACACATGCTCACATGCACGGTGGCAGCAGATGCTTTGCAGACCTCCTGAACAGACATGCCAACACGCCAGCATGTCTCTGGGACATTTTATTAAATGCACATTTAAAAGCACAAAGACATTTTTTACACCATATTAGCTGGGAGACTGAGGCAATATATCTGTAAAACCACCAATGATTTTCTACGATTGTTGTATTTTCTATCTGCTACTGTGGACTTTAGCAAGATGTAGCAACTTGCTTATGTGTGTTTTTTCTGTCTTTCCAGTGAGGTCTCCATCTCAGGGAGAAACAGCTGTAAGAGAGTGTCCAAATTCAACTGCTGACATAAAGTCTGATAACAAATCAGAGGATGAGTCTGGTGATGAAACTCCTTCGATGTGATTCCAGGAGGATCCTTATTATCTGTTAAATCCTGCCTGTCTGTCCCTTCTACTCCCATAAACTTGCAGGATGTCAGTCCCAAAGCAGATGTAAAACACATCATTTAATGTTTTTTTGTCAAATTTCAGACATCTTTGCTACACAAAATCATTTTTTTATGTAATTCTTTTTTTCAGTGGAGTGGCCAGAGCAGGTAAATGGTCTGAAACAGCCCCTTAACTGTCTGTAATAGAACCATAAACAGCAGACCAGATAGGTTTTATCTGGTAAAGAGACAAACTATGCTTGTTATATAAAATGTCCAGCTATTAAAAAAACAAAAAAACAAAAGCCCACTTAGTCAGAAGCACTGCGAAGACCGAGTCTGTCTGTTATATCTGTGTCTCCTGTTATATCTGCCCTGCATGTGACGTGTAGCTGCTACTTCAGCAATTTATACCAGCTAATGGAAAAAACAATAACTTATTATCTTCAAAACAGATAAACAAGAAGAAAATATTAATAGCTGGTTGGAGAGATTCACCAAATCTCATCAGAGGAAGAGCAGTACGTCTGTAAACCGGATTTTAGGCATGAACTCAAACAAGCGCTGCATTTATCCTTTATTCCAGATGCATTTCAATGCTAGCTTAAAATGCTAACTTCACTTCTCTGGATCAGTTTTAAAACACCAATGCATAATATTACTTTAACCCTTTTATTGTGGTTTGAAGAAAAGATTTAATGTTTATGTTGAAAGAGTTTAGCAAAGTTCATGTCCAGGTGTTTTATGTTCATGTCCTATAAATATGATTACTGATGTGTGGTCGCCTCAGAGCAGGACACTGATAACGTTCCTTAGCTACCCTGTCATCACCACACTTAAAAATGAAATAAAATAAACACTGAATCTTATTCTTGTTTATTCAAGATTATTAGTTTTGATCTTAATTCAGTTTAGTTCAAATCTGGAAAAACAAACATAGTTTACTCCACCTGCAAAGACTAGTTAGATGTTTGAACTTTAACCACACAATGAAAAAGCCCCAAAATGAACACGGCTCAGCGACATGCAGCTTTCTGCGGCTCAGTCCGAGCAGTTTAACCCAAAATGAACACGGCTCAGCGACATGCAGCTTTCTGCTGCTCAGTCCAAGCAGTTTAACCCAAAATGAACACGGCTCAGCGACATGCAGCTTTCTGCATTAAATGGATTAAATATCCATTTAATCAATTAAATATTGCAATCACTTTTTTTATTTTTGTCACTGGGTATTTACCTCGACTTCCACTTTGCAAAACCATGTGTGAAAACGAGGACATCGAGTGTGAATCTGTTCTAACACTGCTGCTGCATTTTCATTATAATATGCAATATTATTTACGGATACTTTTAATCATGTACTGCTGCACTTACCATGTATTCTGTATATCAGTGTAAATAAGTACTAACGTTTGTTTAAGGTTCTGTTTATAAATTTAAATGGGTGTTTTTATCTGTGCAAAGCAGAAATGTTGGGGTTTATATTGTGATTTATTGAGTTGACTCATGCTGAATATTCTGCAATCTTTTCCTTTCATGTAATTGGTGATGGTTTTTATTTTACTGGGAAATATTATTATCACTGTGTTTTAATCAACTTTCTACATTTCACCTCAATATATGTTTAATTGTTGATGTCATTGGACCAAGAAGACTGAAAATGTGACGTGAAATGTTTGTGTGAGTGTGTGTTTATACCAATAAACTCAGTTGATGGTCACACAAAACACTTTCTCTCTCTCTGTCTCTCTCCCTCCCTCCCTCCACACCCTACTGTATTTTTCTTTCTCTGTCCTCCTCCTCTAACATACAAGAGCCAGAGTCTCATACGGTGTCATTTGACTGATTTTTGGAGACGCCTGACGGCAAATGCTGAGTAGATTTTACTTTACTGTATAGCTCATCATCCATACTGGAACCAAGCGTAACCTTTGATCTGGTTTCTAGCAACATGGACATTGTTTTGGATAGACTGGACGCTGCAGGATTCTTACAGATCTGGCAACATTTCGACAAAAACGGTACAATCTCACTATTATTTTATTTTCTATATAAATATAGAACGAAATGTAAATGTTTTATGGTAAAGTAATGAAATCAGGAACAGGAGTTTCCTATCGCAGTTATCATTAATAACAGGATGGCATTCTACTTCACATCTGTTCTAACAAGAGTTCATTACATCACAAGTTACTGCAAAACAATACTGACATTTAAAAGGGAATTTAAATGCATTTATCATAGCAGTTGCAGACCTATTAGCAAAAATAAGTCATTCATTGTAACTATTTTTATGTTGCATGCCTGATCATAAACGTCTATTTTTTTACATCTGGAGAGACATGTTGGTTTTTGTGTTGCAACTTTATTACGTGTTCATTTGTCAAAGCACCCACTATCTTTATTTTTAATAATGTAAAAATCATAATATGTTTAAGATACTTCTTGTACGGATATCTTTTGAGTTTATTATGTGTTAGCACACAAAATATTCTGTGTGTTCTAGATAATGGCTTCATTGAAGGAAAGGAGCTGGACGCCTTTTTTAAGCACCTGTTGCAAAAGCTTGGAATGAAGGTAAAAGCTTAAATCTGAAAGCTCCTCGTCATTTTGGTTCCTGCTGTCTTCACAGCTCATATCGGCAAAAACCTTTTTTGTTTCCACAATATTGTTTGTTTAACAATACAATGTAAAGCTAAGCACCCAGGTTAGAACTTATGTTGTTTTTAATCATGCATAGGGTGGAAAACATCCTAAAATGTTCCAATTCCTCCCAAAGATTAAAACAAAATAGTATTTTATGATGTACTTTTGTTGTTAGGTTAAAAGGGAGTCGTTTGTTTTTTTTTTTTTTTTTTTGTTGTTGTTTTACTGTTTCATGTAGTTTTTTACTAATACAGAAGCAAATGTTTTTACTTGCGTCGTTTAATTTGGCCATTTAAGCCTACAATCACCTTTTATTGGTACCCAGCAGTGACAAATCCAGATGCTATAAAGTCCTTTTTGGATCTGCTTGTACATGAAGAACAGGTGTTTTCACTGACAGCCTTGTTTACCTGGCAGGTGAACTGTGCCCACTAAATTCAACTGGTTTGGTAACTGGTCTGAAATGCTACTGGACAGGATTTTTACTTTCTGGAACAGGAATTGACACGCCCATCGTTACTGAAAAAGTCAGTGTGGATGCATTTGTGTTTTCAGAAAGACGAGATAACTGAGGACAAAATCAAAGAACTGAAAGAAAGATTTGTGTCTGGTTGTGACATTGCAGCTGAACGATGTCTGCAGATTCAAGAGGTACGACTGCAACCTTTTAACCGAGTCAGTTTGTGGTGTGTGTAGATTGCACACATGCAGTTGATTCGCATTGGAGTCTTGGATTGTCATGATGATTAATTCATATCAGTCTTTAAATGGTGATAAACAGATTATTGCTGTTGTAAATCTACATTCATGCATAAACACAGTTATTTTATAATATTTTGTAGTTGCACATGTAACTCAAAAAGAGGCAAAAAAAAACATGTATATTTTAATAACGAAATAGTTTATGGTAATAAAGTAAATAATGGTTTAAAAGAAGACAGAAGCATGAGTTATTGTAAAGCTGAAGATGATCTTCTTCCAGCTGGCCACCATGATGCTTCCTGAGGAGGAAAACTTCCTGCTTTTGTTCCGCAGAGAGACACCTCTGGACAACAGTGTGGAGTTTATGAGGGTGAGTCAAACTTAAATAAACACACAAGGTGAAATGAAAAAAAAATCGTATAAAATTCTCATTAAATTTTTTTCAAAATGCATAAAACATAGCAAATTTTTTGCTCTGCACATGTCACCTACACAACCTACAAGGGGCTTATCAGCTGCAGACTGATGTCAAGTTTTCAGCATCTTTGTTTCCATTAACAGTCTTTATATTAAATAAAGTATCTTAAGATAAAAACAGTGAAAAATTCATATTTAAAGGCAAGACAAGTTTATTTGTAAAGCACCTTTCACATAAAACATTAAAAGCATTACAGGTGTTGTTAAGAAGAATGAAAAAACAGCAAAAATTATGGTCATATATTAAATGAAATGATTAAAAACAACATCTCTTCAAAGTTACCTTACAGATTTCATTTATAGCTGGATGAGAAAAGAAAAGTTTTCTATCTGGATTTAAATGTTTCTATATGTGGTGAAAGTTTAATCTCTACTGGCGGTTCATTACAGATGTTTGCAGCCCTGTTTAGCCCTCTGAACATGTCACAAATGTATTCTGGGATTTATTAACAATCAGCAGCTTTTTAAAATATATCCCATAACTGGATGTTTGACACTACATGACGTGTTTTTCATGATAATCTTTTTAATCACGTGATTTTATTTCATTTGTTTTGTTTTTGCAGATCTGGAGAAACTATGATGTGGACAGCAGCGGCTACATCTCAGCCAATGAGCTCAAGGTTATCATTCAACTTGTGTTTTAAGTAGATGGTAAAAGAGTAAATACCATCTAGGAGCAGATTTAGATACTTTCAAGTATTATCTTGCAAATGAAAGCCAAATTTGCAAATAAGTATTATTTGCAGAACAAATAATACTTATTTGAGATTGTTAAACAAAACCAATATTAATTGTAAAGCAGCTTTAAGTTCATCCAGCAGTTTTAAAGCATCTCTGTTATATCCTCTGCCAGGGTTTTCTTCAGGATCTGTTCCTCCAACACAGGAAATCAATCTCTCCTGAAAAACTGCAAGAGTACACGGACACCATGGTAATAAACTGTGTTGAAACTGTGATGCTAATGGGTTGCTATCACTCACTGCCGTCTAAATTCTTTTCCCCTGCAGATGACGATGTTTGACAAAAACAAGGATGGGAGACTTGATTTAAATGACCTCGCCAGGTACTGTCACTCTATATCACGCGATCGAGGCGTTACCAGAGGCTCGTCTCGTTTCTTTAATCGATAGCACCCTGGAAAATAATCTCAGTCAGCTCAAGTACCAAGAGGAGAAAGGAAAGCAGAAGCTCACTGCTAAAGTAATTTTGTGCATCAATGTCATCCCACATTGAATTAAAGTAGATTAATACATCATCACAAACCTAATTATTTTTCAGGTTTGATCTGAAATAAATAAAAAGTTGTGTTTTGCTGGCAAAAGTCAGGCTGACTGACTAGAACAGAAGAAGGGATGTTTATTGTTGTTAATGTCCCACAACCTTGGTTTGTCCCTGCTGATTTGAGTTCTAGAGATATAACCAAAAATCGGATTCTTCGTACATAGAGCACCACCTGGTGGGGAAACTATGAATCTCAACATGGTGAAATTTGATTCATGTCATTCCCTTGGGGACCTAAACAGGTACACTGAGTATCATAATCTTGTAGATGGACATCTATTGTTATAGAATAGCTTGGAGAGATTTGAAGAAAAAAAAATCTAAATTGTTTTTACTGAAACTTTTGGTCATTTGTAATTGTTTTCATACCCGGCTTCGCATTTCCTTTTAGCTTCTGGATATTCAAGGATTCTGTGAACATGTTTCATCACATTTCGGTCGTGTATTTGACCTGCTTTAGTAATGACATGTTTATATAAACAACAAAGTGAGACCAAATAAACTGTTTAAGCAGATAATCTTGCTACTGTCCAAACCACTGACACAGCTGTAATAATCAAGAAAATAAACTGATTTTTTTTATCTTTATTTTCCATTATTTCTGCAGAATTTTGTCCATGAAAGAAAACTTCTTACTGAAATTTAAGATGGATGTAAGTTTAAAGAATCATTTTGTTTAAGGTGTTTTATTGCTTGTCCTTAAAGAAAGAAAATGTCCCCTTTGTCACAAGTTTCGTCTGTTTTAAGGATTCATCTCATTCTGCTCTCAGGCTTGCAGTCAGGAGGACAGGAAGAGAGACTTTGAGAAGATATTTGCTCACTATGATGTTGTGAGTCCAGATTTCTGTGTTTTCCCAATTTTAATCCTAAATTTAGCAGCAACAAAAATAATTCAGTTTATAAGCTTCAGTCAAAGAACATGTGTTCTCTATGTGTGTCCATAGAGTAAAACCGGTGCCTTGGAAGGTCCTGAAGTGGATGGATTTGTCAAAGATATGATGGAGCTTGTGAAGGTATCTCTCTCTCTCTCTCTCTCTCTCTCTCTCTCTCTCTCACTATAT